>CASHTH010001345.1:0-32092 GCA_030341885.1 Geodia barretti | reverse complement strand
TGGGGGGGTGGGGTCAGTTTAGTAGCGTTGTAAGCGTGCCGGACACAGTCACTTGAGGCCGAGTGATCCGTGGTCGGCAGCTGTGAGGCCTCCTCGGAGAGCTGCGGGTTACGTACGCTTCTGCCCAGTTGCTCACCGGTAGACCTGCAACTCTCGCGGTCGGCGCCTTCGACTGGCCTTCAGTTGACACTCCACTGCGTTACGCCTGTTATGCCATCGTCGCACCGCTCGATAGCTTCTGAAGTACTCTACAGGAGAAGTCATGACTGATGGCCTCCGACTAAACTGATACAGGCTCTGTTTTGATGGTCAAGTTGACAGGGACACATGATTTGATAACATAGCGCCAATCCGTGAACCCTACTCCACCTCGCCGACCGAGGTGTCCTCACCCGACTTCGCGGACAGCTCCTCAAGCTATACCGATCTAGCGCTGACCGCCCTCATACGAGACCCAAGCCTACGACTCAATAGGTATAGCGACACCAGTGAGCGCCTGGCTCGTATCGACTCGCCGACCAATCTAAAGCAAGTCACGATTGTTGTTGTTCGGGAAGAAGTTTCTTAGGAGATTACGAATGAAGAAGGTACTGTCTATCTCTTGTTCAGCCTGGCGCTTCGCTGATCCGGTCTCCTGAGCGACCATGTGAGGTGGGGCGGAGAGAAGAGGAGCCCGCGGCCCCGGCGCCACCACGGCTCCAGCTGCGGCTCCAGCGCCGACAACCGCTCCGGCTCCGGCGCCCACCACTGCGGCGGTTCCTGCTCCAACTAGCGCTCCTGCACCAGCAGCGCCCAGCGGTGGCCCTGATCCTAGAATCGCAAAGTTGGCGGCCGAAGCGGGTATTCCACTGGGTAGCCCGAGCACAGCGCCCGGCAACCCTGTGTCGGGCGGCTCGATTCGAATCCTTGCTCTGGAACCGAAGAGCTTTGACTTCCACCAGTTTGTAAGCTACCGGAACCAGACCACGGGCAGCGGCTGGAGAGAGCCTCTGTTCACTTTCCCGTACGGCCCCGAGTTCGGAGCCACCAACTTTGGCCCACTGCCCAGATTAGTGGAGAGTTGGAGCCTCGAGGATGGGGGCAAGACGGTTGATATTGTGTTGAAGAAAGGCGTCATGTATCAGAACAAGGGACCCATTCAGGGTCTCGAGATGACCGCGGAAGACGTCAAGTTCAGCCTCGACCGGTCTCTTGAGCTTTCTAGCACTGGCAAGTCCCAGTTGAAGTCGATCACGTCTGTAGAGGTGGTCGAACCGTACAAGGTGAGGATCAACCAGGCGGCTTCGTTTGGACCACTGTTCGTAAACCTTGGACAGCAGTACAACGCGATCTTCCCGGAGAAGTCGATTGACGAGTTCGGGGACCTGGTGAGTTTCGAGTCGGCTGTGGGTACGGGGCCATGGACCCCGACTGAATACAGTCCGGGTTCGTTCATGAAGTTGGAGCGCCATGCGGACTACTGGAACGAGGGCCTTCCATACATTGACGTCGTGGAAGAAGTCTTCATATCAGACTACCCTGCGGCAGACGCGGCATTCCGCTCAGGACAGCTCGACATCACTGCTATCGATACAGACTGCATGTCAGGTGAGCGCTACCAGGCGATCAAGGACAATGCTCCGGATGCCGTTCCCACTATCTTCCCGGACACCGCTAACGCGCGTGCTTTGACAGTGCGCAACGATAAGCCCCCATTCGACAATGCGAGCGTCCGCCAGGCCGTGTCATTGGGAATTGACCGTCAGGGTTGGATTGACAGCGTGCTTGGCGGATTCGGCATCAACCAGGCATTTATCAACCCTGGCCACGGCAAGTGGTGGCGTGACTTCGACCAGTTGGGCGACAAGGCCAAGTGGTTCAAGTTCGATCCTGCCGAGGGCAAGCGGATACTTGCGGAAGAGGGTGTCGAAGAAGGCCTGAAGGTCGTTCTCGACGGTACGTCAGGATACGGACCCAGGATTGAGTCCGAGCTGCAGCTCATGGGTGAGAGCCTTCGCAAGAACCTAGGCTTCGACGTTCAGCTTAACATCACCGAGTACAGCAGCAACTTCCTGCCCAACGTGTGGGGCAAGGGCGACTATGAAGACAGCCTACGGCTTCCAGGGCGGTGGTCTCGACGCCAACGGCTGGCTCACATTTGCCTACCATTCCGAGACTAGGGGTGGCTTCTACAACCACCTGGACGATCCCGAACTGGATAAGATGCTGAATGCCATGGACCAGGAGACCGATGTCGAAAAGCGCGTCCAGATGGTGTATGACATCGAGGATTACCTGCTCGACACCATGCCGGCCATCCCAGTCCCGAGTTGGGTCTGCATCTGCTACCAGCAGTCGTGGATCGCACAAACTACCACGCTTCACTGGATGACATGCTTGGCCACTAGCATTGCATGGTCGAGTCGCGACAGAAGACCCGTTCAAGCCTCTGCCGCTAGCTCAGTAGTCTCTCAGATCATCTGCAAACGATCCCTTCAGGAACAGGCAACCCGCCTGTTCCTGAAGGGACTACAAACCTGACCCAGCGAGAGTAGGATGGCGCAATACCTGTTACGCAGAGTACTCCTGATCATTCCCACGTCCTTCATCGTCAGCGTCATCGTGTTTTCGATGATTAGACTGATACCCGGTGACATCGTCGATCAGATGCTTGAAGACAGGGGCGGCATTTACGGGATCGACCACGAAGAGATCAGAGAGCGGATGGGCCTCAATCGCCCAATCTATGTCCAATACCTAAGTTGGGCCAGCAATTTCATTACGGGCGACTTTGGCTCATCACTATGGAATAAGCGCTCCGGCCTCGATGAGTTCAAGCGCCGTTTCCCTGTCACTTTCCAACTTGCCGTTATGACCATTGTCCTCGCCAGTGTGTGGGGTGTCTTCGTGGGGATTGTTGCCGCGGTCCGCCAAGACACTGTGTTCGATTTTCTGCTGAGAACGGTGTCCGTTATCGGTTTGTCTATTCCCTACTTCTGGTCCAGTACCCTGATCATTATCTTCGGCTCGCTGTGGTTCAACTGGTCGTCGTCGGTCATTTATGTCCCGCCATTTGGCGACAGGGCCCGAGTCTGGTGGGATACATGACAGATACATGATGTGCCTGCTACCCTAGTTCGCCAGTCGCGATTGGCGCGCCGATAGCTCGCATGACTCGTGCGACCTTGCTGGAGGTGGTGCGCACAGACTACATCCGCACGGCACGTGCCAAGGGACTGACCGGCAGCGCCGTAATCAGCCGGCATGCGCTCAAGAACGCCCTCATACCTGTCGTGGCCATGATCGGCATTCAGGCTGTGTTCGCAGTTGGCGGTTCTACGATCATGGAAACCATTTGGAGACTGCCCGGCCTCGGTCAGTACATTGTGGATGTCGTGCTATTCCGCGACTACACCATGCTCCAGGCGCTGACGATGTTCATCGCCATGATTATCATTGTGATTAACCTGCTCGTGGACATCAGCTACGCTTGGCTGGACCCGCGAATCAGGTACCAGTAGGCTGTGGGGAGATGATGTAGTGGAACAGGGGAGCGCCCAGACAGAACTGGCGCAACGCTTGGAAAGCTCGGGGCCGGGTAGCCAGCGCTCCAGGTTTCGTACATTCCTGAGGAGGTTGATAAGAGAGAAGCCTCTCGGCACCATCGGGCTCGTCATCATCGTTGTGATGTCCCTAATGGCACTGTTCGCCGACCTGATCGCGCCCTATGAGTTTCAGGAGCAGGACCTCTCCGCCGCCAGGCTTAGCTACAGTTGGGGCCACCTGCTTGGAACCGACCAATTGGGACGGGACCTGTTCAGCAGGATCGTGTATGGTGCCCGTGTGTCGTTGCAGGTCGGTATCTACTCCGTTCTGATAACGCTCGTTGGCGCGACTCTATTGGGCGTAGTGACCGGGTACTACAGCGGGACCTGGGTCGACAACTCGATTCAGCGCGTCGTTGACGGCTTCATGACCATTCCCTACCTGGTATTCCTGCTTTTCGTCATGTCCATTCTCGGGCCAGGACTACTGAACATCGTCATCGCGCTCTCAATTGAAGGCGTTCTTATCAACTCCCGCATCATTCGCGCTCAGGTTCTTTCGACTAAAGAGAACCCCTACGTGGATGCCGGACGTGCCATCGGCGCGTCAACCCCCAGGCTAATGATTCTGTACATCCTTCCCAACATCATGGCACCGATCATCATCATCGGGACCGTTAGCTTGGGACTGTTCATTCTGGCTGAAGCGTCGATTAGCTACCTTGGCTTCGGTATTCCTCCTCCGTTCCCAACCTGGGGTGGGATGCTGACTAGGTCTGGGCTCGACCAGTTCTACGTTGCGCCTCATCTAGCGATCTGGCCTGGGTTTGCGCTGAGTCTCGCCGTGTTCGGATTCAACATGTTCGGAGATGCCCTCAGGGACCTGCTCGATCCAAGACTCAGGGGTACGTAGTCAGTAACGTATCACTCTACTGTCTGGCAGTGTCCATGGTCCAACCCCGATTGCTGTCACTTAGCAATACGACCGAAAAAGCACAGGATTGGGTAGGCCACCAACGGTGCCGAGTCTGTGTCAGTTTAGTAGGTGCAAGCGTTGGACAAGTCTTCTGAGGCTGGTGGCCTCCGATTAAACTGATACAGGCTCAATCACGGGAGTGACGGGTGGGGCTCGGAATTCTGCACTTCAAGTGGCCACTTTGAGTGGGCCTTGACACATTCCGCATGGCAGTTCATCATTGGGCTACGCGCGCTAGGCGTATCGAACTTATAAAATCGAATTAGAGATGGTGGGAGCGCCCGTCAGAGGGCCTAAGAGAGGAAGCTGGTCGAAGTCCAGCGCTGTCCCGCAACGGTAGGCTCCGCTTCAAAGCGGAGCGAGCCCGGTCCACTACTCCCGTCGACATCTTGGCCTTCGAGGAAAGGTACGAAATCGGCCCTTAGAGCCACGACCGACCCTGCTCCGTCCTAGAAGCAGGGTCGGCCATTTTTGGGGAACCGCCGGTGCATCCAGCCTACGCCTCGGGGATTATCAATTCTCATGTGACGGTGGTGAAAGTGTACAGAGCGCTAGTGGTTCTTCTCGGGCTTGCTATCATTTGGATAGGAATAGTCGCTTGCTCAACTGATGAGCCCAGCGCGCCACTTCAACCCCAGCCTCCGGCGTCCGCAGCGCCCGCACTGCCCGCTGTCGTGCCCCAGTCCGCGCCATCTTCCGCTCCAGCCCAGCCACAGCCCGCCGCGCCTGCTGCGCCGCCTGCGCCTGCGGTTATGGGTACCAATGCTATTGACTCGGACACGCCGGCACCCGCCAGAGGCAGCCTGCCGAGGCCAAAGGCTGCTGAGCCAACGCCTATACCTGCGGTGTTCCCCGTTTCCGTGAAGTCTGGAGATGGGCGAGAGGTCACGTTCGATAGCCCCCCGGAGAGGATCGTTGCGTTCGACTCCGCAGTAGTCGAGATACTGTTCGCGATCGGCGAAGGGGCACGCATCGTGGGAACACACCAGTATGTCAGCTACCCTCCCGAGGCTTCAGAGATTGCTCGTGTGGGGGACGCGTTCAACATGGACATAGAAGCCACGGTCGCACTTGAGCCCGACCTGGTATTCGTCTTCTTCGACAGGTTCGTACAGGACCTCGAAAGATCCGGGATCAAGGTGCTCTACATTCCCACACTTTCCGATGACTTTGAGAGCATCGCGGACAGTATCCGCACATGGGGGAGAATTGTCGGTAACCCGAGCGCGGCTGAATTCGTGGCGAGAGACTTTGAGTTTCGAGTGGCTTCAATCCGTTCGACCATGGAGCCTGTAGGCCTCGGCCCGACCGTGTTCCAAGACGTGGGTGGGTTCTGGACTCCGGGGCAAGGCACCATAATGCAGGAGGTCTTCGATCTTCTCAAGCTTGAGAACGTTGCACATGACATAGAGGGTTACGCTCAGATCAGCCCCGAGGTAATAGTCGAAAGGAATCCGACGGTCATCTTCACATCGAATCCTGAGAGCTTCACAGACGAGCCCGCGTTCGAGTCAATGCGTGCCGTCCGGCACGGCACTCTCCTGACATTGAGCACCGACGCGCTATCTGTCCAGAGTCCCAGGTTCATAGAAGGAGTGGAGGAGATGGCCCGTCTGGTGTATCCGGGCCTGTTCAGGTAGGTGGAAATGGAAAAGGGCGGTAGCCAGCGCATGGCCGTGAGGGAAGCTGACAGGATCAGGACCGACGCTGTCGCCTCCCGTGTTGTTGGGCTCCGCTACCCTTGGTGGCGACTTGGAACGGGAGCCGCGGTCGCTGTCCTTGCAGCCGTAGTGGCCGCCAGCCAGGGCTCGGTCCATATTCCGTTGAGTGCAGTCGTCGAGATGGTCGCGGCGCAACTCCCAGGGGTAGGGGAGTCCGATCATCCAAACTCGTGGAGTACGATTCTGTGGCAGCTACGGCTACCGCGAGTGACATTGGCGCTAATCGTCGGTGGAGGCCTAGCGATGGCCGGCGCTGCTTACCAAGGACTTTTCAAGAACCCGCTGGCCGACCCTTACCTGGTTGGCGTAGCATCCGGCTCTGGCCTTGCTGCCACAATTGTGCTACTCACAGGGGTCCCGCTGTACTTCGCCGGAATTGGAATCCTTCCTATAGCGGCATTCTGCGGTGGAATCGCGGCAGTGGCCGTCGCATATTCGGTTGCTCGCAGCGCGCATGGGACGCCGTTGACCACG
This sequence comes from Geodia barretti, assembly GCA_030341885.1. Lineage (NCBI taxonomy): Eukaryota > Metazoa > Porifera > Demospongiae > Tetractinellida > Geodiidae > Geodia > Geodia barretti. The sequence continues at coordinate 25,397 of CASHTH010001345.1, read as the reverse complement.
TTGATACTCGCGGGAGTGGCTATCTCGGCCCTAGCGGCGTCCGCCACAAGCCTGCTGATGATACGCAGCGACCCTGATCTGCGGCCGGTACTTAGCTGGCTTATGGGCAGCTTCATAGCGGCCGAGTGGAGCGACAGCTTAGTTATGTTGCTTTACCTGGGGCCCAGCGTGATTGTTCTGCTGGGATTCGCCAGGATTCTCAACGTAGTACAACTGAGCGAGGAACACGCTTCGATGCTGGGAGTAGATGTCGAACGCGTGAAGATCGCGCTGATCGTTGCCGCGACCCTTGCGACCGCCTCCGCGGTCTCGTTCAGCGGTCTGATTGGTTTCGTGGGTCTCGTAGCGCCCCATGTCGTGCGAATTCTGTGGGGCGTTGACTACCGGTTCCTGCTGCCGATGAGCGGGCTCATCGGCGCGACTTTTCTGGTGATTGCCGACTGGTCGCCAGGACAATTGTAAGCCCTGGTGACCTTCCTGTAGGAGTGGTCACAGCCTTCTGCGGCGCACCGTTCTTCCTGTTTATCTTGATGCGGCGCCGAGCAGGTGGGGTATGATTCGCATCGCACATGCCTTCACAGCCAAGTCACGGCAAGAGGTCGAGCAGGTCACCAGTGCTGCCATTTCCATTTGCGGAGTTACGGCCGGTTACGGGAAGCGCAGCGTGCTGTCGGGTGTGGACCTCGAGATCGGGGAGGGGAGTATGGTAGGGATCGGAGGCCCGAACGGCGTTGGAAAGTCCACATTGATGAAACTGATAGCGGGCGTCATATCGCCGCAACGAGGATCTGTGCGTGTGGGCGGCAGCGATATCTCAAAGTTATCAGCAAGGAGCCGGGCGCGGCTCGTGGCGGCAGTGCCCCAGGCGCCGGAGCTGCCGGCCGGGGCCAGAGCGCTTGAAGTCGTACTGATGGGCCGAAACCCCCACCTAGGACTGCTTTCATGGGAGACCGAGGACGACCTGTCAATCGCAATAGAAACCATGAGAATCACGGACACTGACCAAATGCTCGACAGGCCAGTGGACCGTCTTTCGGGAGGCGAGAGGCAGCGGGTCGCCATTGCCATGGCACTGACTCAGCAAACGCCAGTGATGCTCCTGGATGAGCCAACGGCGAATCTGGACCTCGCCTACCAGCCCGCGATAATGCAGATGCTCAGAGATCTGGCAGCTCGTGGCCGGACGGTCGTAACGGCAGTGCATGATCTCACGCTCGCAGCGCAGTTCTGCGACAAGATCGCGCTGATGTCAGGAGGGCGATTTGTCGCTGTCGGCACGCCGACCGAGGTTCTGACGGCTGATCGTATCAGAGACGTGTACGGAGCTGAGGTCCGTGTGATCGATCACCCCGAGACTGGGAGGCCAATTGTGGTCAATTCCATGCGGCCGCAGGGTTGACGGCACCAGAAGACGCTTGCACTAGTTACCGGCAAGAGTGACATGGGAAACTGGAAACACACCAGTCAACCTAAGTTCTAACTCCTCTGGATACTGGCCATCGCCTGTATGACGGCTGTGCAAAGGTCTCCCGCTAGCGGTAGGAAAGGCATGGTAAACTACGGCTCGACGCGGAAGGCGTTTCGTGACAACCTGCCCATCTCGAGCTCCTCAGATGCTCTAATGATAATATCGGTGGCGGCATCCAGATTCATTTCGCTGGTGTTTATGACCAAGTGATAGTGTTCCGCTGAGTCCGGTGTATCGATGTTGAAGAACCGCTGGAAGTACTGCAATCTGGCGGCGTCCCTGGCGCGGATGGCATCTTCGGCCTCAGACTGTCCCAGGCGCTCGCGCACCATTACCCGTTCCACTCTGTCCTTGAACGTAGCAATCAGGCCCACGCGGAGCACGTCGGGATTGTCCTCCAGGATGATGTGCGCTCCTCGACCTACGATGACTACGCTCCCACTTGATGCCAGGTCTTTGATGACCGTCTTAATCGCACCAATGTACGCGTCGTCGTCGATCTCGTGACCGCGAGTCGCGATAAGGGTTGGCAGTTCGTCGTACTCAGAGATGAGAAACTCGGGATAGACCGTGCCAAAGTAGGGGTCGGGTCCGCCTCCAGTATAGGCTGTGCGTTCCATGATTCGCTGAATCAGACGAGAAAACCGTTCGGCCCGCGTGGGAGGGCGCTGCTCCCTCTGGTCGAGAGCTTCGACGGTAGCCTGCAACTCTCTGGACACATTCGAGAGGATAAGCCGATCAACGTAGTCAGCGTCGATACGTCGGGACAGCTCCGGCCCAAGGAACCGTCCTCCGCCTCCAGATAGGCCACCGGTTGCGATTACGGCCATGTCAATCCTCGTACTGCCAATGACTTATTATTCGACCAGTAGTGGCTTGCACCAGCCCAAGCGGAGTAGTCATAATGCTGACGAATCAGCCTGCCAGTTCACGCGGCAGCCCCACTTCGCTGAACTCGACTCCACGCTCTGCAAAGAGCGTGAAGAGTGTATCCATCATATCGAAAACATGTCAACGCGACTAGTGGGGCCAGTCGGGACCATGGGGCAAAGGGCTGAAGCAACTGGCCGTATCGGCGTCGGCTGAGACGAGCGGCGACGCTGGGGCCGTAACATCCGATAGAATGCAATTAGTGGTTGGGAGGTGTTACCCGTGACGATTCAGAAGGCGGGCGAAACCTCAATGGAAGTCCAGCTCGAGCTGGCCCGTATACGCATCGAGGAACTCGAGGAACTTGAGAGAACGCACCAGCATGTGTCGAGTGTTCTTGCTCGACTTGCTTCACTGGCGGACCACGACCCCAGCGCGGTTGTGGAGATCGAGTTAGACGGGACAGTGTCCTATCGAAACAACGCCGCCCGCGACATGTTTCCTGATCTCGATTCACTGGGATTCGCTACACCCGCTTCTCAACGGCGTTTACACGGATGGCAGGGCGCATGAAACGCGGCGGCGCCTTGAGTCACTGACAGCGTGAGATCCTAGTCGATGATCGTGTGTACAGCCAGAAGTTAGTGCTGACCCCTGACTACCCTCAGATCAGCGTGTACACCGACGATGTCACGGAACAGAAGAACTTGCTGGACGCGTTCGAGATGGCATCGTCGCAGGCGGAGTTACTGGCTGGGGAGAATGCACTGCTTGCTGAGGTTGGGCGGATCATCACGTCGTCTCTAGACATAGACGACGTCTATGAAGGGTTCGCCCAACAGGTAAGGCGGCTAATTCCGTTCGACAGAATAGCCATTAGCCTGGTGGACCTGGAGACCGAAACTTTCGTGAACGAGTACGTGCTCGGTGTGTTCGCGGCGGGTAGAGAACGGGGCAGCACCGTGCCCCTGGAAGGGACGATGGTTGGGGCGGCAATTGAGAGCCGCGACGCGATCATTCTGCAGGGCAACCTGGACGAATTGACACAGCGGTTTCCCGGGATGGTCCGATCAGGACTCAAGTCGGTTATCGCCGCGCCCTTAATGTTCCAGAACGAAGTGCTCGGCGTGCTAAACATGCGGTCTCTCAAGGACAGCGCTTACGAGGAGCACCACCTCGATCTGATGAGAAAAGTAGTTTCGCAGATAGCGCCGGCTATAGCCAACTCGCAGCTGTACGCCGAGAATGCGGCCGCCGCATCTGCCGCGCAGAGACTTGCCAGGCAGAATGCCGCACTTGCCGAGATCGGGCGCGTAATCTCGTCTTCTCTGGACATCGAAGAGGTTTATGCGCTGTTCGCGGACCAGACGTTTCATCTCATCCCATTCGACCGTATATCGATCAACTTAATCCGCGAGGACATCGGCGAGTTCATGACAGCCTACGTGATCGGCACGCCAGCGCGAGGTCGCGCCGTGGGCGAGACAACCAGGATCGCCGGAACGTTCACTGAGCAGGTAATCAGGAACCGTCATGCAACGGTGTTTCACCCCGGCTCGAAAGAGGCGATGCTTGGCCGTTTCCCAGGACTCGGCCCCGAATACGAGAGTGGTATCAGGTCGTTCCTGAGCGTGCCGCTGATCTTCAACGATCACGTGATGGCGGTGCTAAGCTTCAGGTCTCTGAGCGAGGACACCTACACGCACCAAGACGTCGAAGTGGCACAGTTTATTGGGGCCCAGGTAGCGGGCGCGATTGCCAACTCCCAACTTCATGCCGAGACCGTGGAGGCGGACAGAATACTGCAAGAACAGGCAGCCGAACTGACGAGATCGAATGCGGAGTTGGAGCAGTTCGCATACGTCGCGTCACACGACCTACAGGAACCGCTTCGCGTTATCGCCGGGTACGTGCATCTTCTCGAAGAGCGGTACGGAGACCGGATCGACCAAGACGGCCGCGAATTCATCGCGTTTACAACTGACGCGGTCCACAGGATGAGAATGCTGATAAACGACCTGCTCGACTACTCAAGGGTGGAATCCGACGGCAACCCGTTCGAGCATGTGGACTGCAACCGGGCACTGTCGAACGCCCTAGCCGACCTGGGGGTGTCGATTCAGGAGACCGGGGCCGAGATCACTTCCGATCCACTTCCGGAATTCTCGGGCGACCCGGTCCAGATTTCTCAGCTCCTTGAAAATCTTATCGCCAATGCAATCAAGTTCAGGCAGGATGACGAATCTCCCAAGATTCACGTATCATGCCATCGGAACGACACGAACTGGCAACTGTCTGTTTCCGACAATGGAATCGGTATCAGGCCCCGTTATCAAGACCGCATATTTGGCATGTTCAAACGAGCGCACAAGCGCAGCAAGTATCCCGGCACAGGTATCGGGCTGGCCATGTGCTCAAAGATTGTAGAACGTCACGGTGGGACGATATGGGTGGAGTCGGAAGTCGACGAGGGTTCAACCTTCCACTTCACCATTCCGCCGTTCAGGAGGATTAGCTATGACGCTGGGCAGCGAAAGCAGACCCGTACAGATTTTGCTGGTAGAAGACAATCCGGCTGATGCCAGATTGACCCAAGAGGCGATCAGCGAGACTTCATTTCAGTACCAACTCCACCTTGCCGAGGACGGCGAGGAAGCCATGGAGTTCTTGCTGAAAGAGGGCGAGTATGAAGACGCGCCGCGCCCCGACCTCATCCTGCTTGACCTGAATCTGCCGGGAATGGACGGGCGCGAGGTCCTTGCAGAGGTGAAGGCGGATGAGAGCTTAGGAATGATACCTGTTGTGGTGCTGACGACGTCGACCGCGCAGCAGGACCTACTCTATTCATACGGCCTTCGCGCCAACAGCTATGTAAATAAGCCAATCGACAGAGTCAGATTCAATGTAATGATACAGAGCGTCCTGGACTACTGGATCAACATTTCGACGTTGCCCAGTGGTTAGCAGACAAGCTCTCGCGCTGAGGTGACCTGATGCCTGGACGACGATTCTGGCTGTTGAAATCGGAGCCAACAACGTACTCGTTCGACGACTTGCTTAACGAGGACGACCAGGTTGCAGAGTGGGACGGAGTTCGCAACTACGCCGCACGCAACACAATGCGGGATGAAATGAATGTGGGCGACGGGGTCCTGTTCTATCACTCCAACTCCAAGCCCAATGCGGTAGTGGGCTACGGAACTGTCGTGAAAGCTGGGTATCCAGACCACACTGCTTGGGACCCAGACTCGGAACATCCCGATCCACGGAGCACACCGGACGACCCTGTCTGGTTCATGGTGGACATCAGAGGTCAGGCCAAGTTCCGCAATCCGGTAACTCTTCAGGAGGTCAAGGTCCATCCAGACCTGCTAGAAATGGTCTTGGTCAAGAATTCCCGCCTGTCAGTGCAGCCGGTCACCAACAAAGAGTGGAAGGTCATCCTGACGCTGGGTATGAGCGAATAGTCCTTGTACTCGTGGCGCGGGAACCCCAATCTGAGTGGCAGCAGCGACAGGGACTATCTCAGACAAGTCATACTGCATCTTACTGACGAGATAAGTCGGGTCGATTCCCCCGCGAACCAGCACTTCCTGCGTGGCAATGCATATCTCGACGCTGGGGAGTTCGGCGAAGCAGCTCGTGACTATACTTCAGCGTTGAACCTCGATCCGAGCAACGCCGTTTACCACAATAATCTGGGTATCACTCTGCGCTATATGGAGCGTTTCGACGACGCGATTGCGGAGTATGACCGCGCAATCGAGTTCGATCCTGAGTATAGAGATGCTTACACGAACCGTGGCGTCGCGCTTGCAGATAAAGGCGACCTCGAGCTGGCAGTCAAGGACTTTGGTAGGGCAATCGCCATTGACCCTGAGTTCTGGTTCGCTATTAGTCAGCGAGGGCTGGCTCTATGGGCTCTAGGTAGACGTGAAGAAGCTGAGTCTGACTATGCGCGGGTGAGGGAGCTCAGGGGGTAGCCGACCTCCAGGTAAGCTCACGTCAAAACTGCCGAATATTCGTTCGGAAACCTCTTGACTCGTATGTTCGTTCTGTTCTAATCTTAGAACAAGACAAAGTCAATCCGTGACGAGGGGCCAGGTCAAACTCCTCGATTTCAGTGTGCGGCCCGCAACTCTCATCCCCCCGACGAGAAGCGGGTCGTACCCTTTTTCGTGTAGGGAGAATCTCGGTCTAGATGGCAAGCTAGAGTAGGCGCCGGTACCTGGAATCAGGCTACCAGCCAAGCGCGAAACCGTCGGCTCGCGGCTCACTTCCACCTGTGAGGACGCCTGTTTCAACATCTCGCGTGATTATCTGCCCGCTTCCGAACATTAGACCGTGTGGTTCGGTGACCATTAGCCTGTGCCCTCGCGTTGCCAGGTCTTGAATCACTTCGGGCCCCACAGTGTTTTCGATTGCAACTCCCTCGCCGAGTCGAACGCTGAACCGTGGCGCATCCAACGCCTGCTGAGGTTCCAGTCCGAAGTCGATCATGTTCACCAGCGTCTGCAGGTGCCCCTGCGCCTGCTGCTCGCGCCCATTACACCGTAGCTGGCAAACAGCTCGCCGTCTCTGGTCACCATGCCTGGTATCAGCGTATGATAAGGCAGTTTGCCCGGCTCGAGACAGTTTGCGTGTCCTGGATCGAGCGAGAACGAGGCTCCGCGGTTGTGCAGCGCGATCCCCGTACCAGGCACGACAAGGCCGCTGCCAAACCCCATAAAAACGCTATTGATCAACGAGCAGGCGTTGCCCTCACCGTCTACGGCGGACACATAGACTGTATTGTGGTGCGCCGGGGGCGCGCCGGAGGGTACTGACGTCAGCGCGCGGCCCGTGGATATTAGCGTTCGGCGCTCTGATGCGTATTTCTTGGAGAGCAGGTCGGCGGTGGCAACCTGCATCGCCTCTGGATCGGTCACATAGTTGAGAGAATCAGCGAATGCCAAGCGCATGCTTTCGATGAGATGATGGAACGTATCAGCGCTCTGGAAGCCCATCCCATGGAGGTCGAATCCCTCGGCGATATTCAGCGCCATGAGCGCATTTACGCCCTGGGAGGGCGGTGGACACTGCCAGCAGTCGAAGCTACGGTAATTGGTGCGAATGGGGTCAACCCATGTTGATTCGTGGGCTGCCATGATCGTCAGTCGAAAGCCATCCGCCGAGGGACTGCACGAAGTCGCAGATTTTTGCGGCGAGGGGGCCGTTGTAGAAGGCATGACTGCCACCATCAGCGATTGCACGAAGTGACTCGGCCAAGGTCGGAATCTTCATGATGTCGCCTGCGGCTGGGGGGGAGCCGTCCATGAGCAGTTCGTGGCCGGCCGGGCCTACAGCCAATCTCGGCGCGCCAACCTGCCACATGTCGCTGATGACCTCTGAGACTGGGAAACCTTGTCAGCGTACTGAATCGCCGGTTCAAGCACGTCCGACAACCCCATTTTGCCGTAGCAATCAATCAAGGACTCCCACCCGTTTACAGTCCCAGGGACAGTAACTGAGAAGGGGCTCTGGTCGGGGATGCTACGAAGTCCCATGGTGAGGAGCTGCTGTAGCGACGCACGTTCCGAGGACCGTCCGCACGCATTGAATCCCTGTAGAGCTCTGTCCTTTGCCGTCCAGACCAGGGCAAACAGGTCTCCCCCAATGCCAGTCGAGTGAGGCTCGACAACGTTGAGGGCAGCGGCGGTAGTGACGGCGGCGTCTACTGCGTTGCCACCCTGCATCAGCGCTTTCAGTCCCGCAGCAGCCGCGAGTGGTTGGGTGGTGGCGACCATTCCGTTCTTGGCACGGACATTCGATCGACGTGATGTGAATCTCATGACTTATTCGTCCCCTGATCTTAGGAGTTGCGCAGACCCGGCCCAGTCAATGGCCTAGCTGTCGCGATTCGTGGAGCCGGTTGACCGTCTTGCTCAAAGCCAGACCGCCGGACTCCGTTGCCAGGGCAAGAGCTCTGTCCGGATCTACGACCCTGGGACCGTCCAGACCCAGCCTCACTTCGACTGACGAGCTGGGCGACAGGCTGAACGCGCGCTCTCCATCAAGCGCTATAGTAGACGGGCGAAGGTCAACCTCAATGCCGGGACCCGATGGCGTGATCGTCGACCACTCCGCGATGTCCACGCTGGTAACTGACCCAGGGGCTACCGGGGCGAGAACAGTCTCGCCGCCAGTTCCCAGCCGAACATACAGACCCTTCGGGCGAGTCAGGGGCGACTTGCTTTAGCTGCGCGCCGATCGCTGAAAGGCCGATGCTGGTGACGCTAGCCCTAGTCAGGAATAGTTGGTGAAGGGTTGACATATCCCAGATCGCCCTTGCCCCTACGAAACGCTCGGTGGAGACGGCTACGTCCACGAGCGCCATGTCCCTGTAGTGACCGTCCACGTACACTTCCAGCCGGTTATGATGAATTGTGGATCTGTCCGGGTCGGCCTGACCGGTTGCCACTACGCCTGCGGCCATTCCGGCGATGGTGCCTTCCAGCATGGTGGGAAACACGTTGTTGGTGCCGGTCGAGATCGGCACCAGAGGTATGTCACCACACTCGGTCGCTACGGCGCGATTGGTGCCGTCCCCTCCCAGGGTGATGATGCAATTCACGCCCGCGTCGAGCATCGCTTTTGCGGCACGAGAGGTGTCGATTTCCGCGTGGAAGACAGTCATTTCTACAAATTCCGCGGTCAGATCGAGCTTGGTGTCCTGGAGGGCACTTCGGCCTAGTCCACCGCTGTCTGGCAGGAACAGGACTCGTTCTACGCCGACGGCGTCCATCCCCACAAGTGCGCGTTTGAGGATGTTGACCTTTTCGTGATTGGGGATGAATCTGCCCTGGGCTACAATCCGGCGAATGTCCTTGCCTGCCGCGGGGTTTGCGATGACCCCGACGGTGCTCATCTGTAGTCCCCGAGAGGCAGTCTGGATAATGGCGCGCGGGAAATGGCGTGAACGCATGAGTGCTGACGAATCCCTGAAAGGTCAGCCTTCAAAGCGGAACCCCAAGGGGTCGTCGTCGAAGTCAATTGCAGCGAGCGCCTCCTCAGCGGCCTCCTCAATCGCATCATCGCCGCGTTTCATAGCTTGAGAAAGAGCCCTTCGCGCCAAGTCACCGCCAATAGCTCCCAATGAGCGGACGGCGGCAAGCTGTACCTGGCTATCCTCATCGTTGAGCAGGCTTATCAGGTAGGGCAGGGCGTCGTCTTCGCCCAGGAACCCGCACGCTGTCGCGGCCTCGTACCTGACCGCGGCATCAGGATTGCGCATTTCCTTAATTACTGTTGGCAGCCACTTGGCATCTGAGCTTCTACCCATCGCAAAAATGGCGCTCTGCCGCAGTCTGGGGTCGGTGTTAGAGTACGCCTCGTCTATGATTGACCTGACTCGGTCAGAGTTAAAGGAGGCCACAGCCTCTATCGCTCTGCGGCGGGTCTCGATATCTTCGTCGCTTCGCTCCACGACCGTCAGAAGAGCATCGCTTATCCTCTGCGCGTCTCGCCTGGCCAACCTGCCTTCACTCGCCAACTCTGCAAATTTCGCGAGAGTGCTCGCTGCGGCCTCTCGGACGGTGGAAGACTGATCCTTCAGGAGCAGATCTATTAGAGGCCGCACGATGGTGCGGTCTTCTGAGTCCCACAGTCCATGCGCGGCCTTCGCCCTTACTTCAGAGTCTCTGTCACGAAGAGATGCCCGCAGCACGGCCGTGAAGTCCAATTCAATGTTGTGTTCAGCCAACTCGGTCATCTGGTCGATCAACTCGCGCCTGCGCTCCACGGGAGATCCAGCCAAAGCTGATATGACCTCCGGGATGCTGGCTCTGGCGAGCCCGGAGAGCTGAACGAGATCTGTATGTCTGATGGGGCCGTCCGGGTTAACGAGGTCGCCCACCACGAGTTCGAGGGTCATGAGAGTCACTCCCAAGCTCGGACTTTCCTGAGGCATCACGAGCCTAGAATGCAAGCAATAGATATAGAATCGCAGTTAGTCCACAATCGTAAGAAAGCTGCCCAGCGGACTGCGACTTAGGAATGCAGGTCTGCGTCTGAAATTAAAGGAGCGCCAGAAGCCCTGTCAAGTGGAGCCTTGCACTGGAGTATAATTCAGACCGCAGTGATCTGAACGTCGAGATTCGCAAGGAAGCTAAATCATTTTTGTGGGTGGCTCAATTTTCCATCACCCATTGACAGTCTACGGGTGGGCGAATGCGGGCGAGTCGCCCGCGCTCCGGAGCAGGGTCGAACTGCCGCTCCTAGATAATTGAGGCACGCTCAACGGGAGGTCGATAATGGCAGCCAGGCGACAGAAGGTCAAAGCCGGCGACGTCATGACTCAACTTGGCGAAGCTTACGGCCCGGTAGAGTGGGAACCGAGGTACAACCCTGCGGAGGAGTTGGTCTACACGATTCTCTCTCAGCATACGTCAGACATCAACTCCGAACGCGCATTTCTGAACCTAATGAGCGTGTTCGGGACACTGGACGCGATCGCAGATGCGTCCACGGACGACATAGAGGAGGCAATAAAGTCGGGCGGCCTGGCCAAACAGAAGTCGGTCCGAATAAAGCAAGTTCTGAATATTGTCCGATCTGATGTAGGGTCGTTCGACCTGTCATTTCTTGGTGAGATGCCCCTCGACGAGTCGAAGGCGTGGCTCAAGGACCTGCCTGGTGTGGGACCAAAAACGGCCGCGATAATACTGTGCTTCTCTCTGGGAATGCCGGCGATGCCTGTGGACACTCACATATACCGGGTGTCTCAGCGTCTAGGGCTGATAGGTAAGAAAGTGTCAGCGGACAAGGCGCATGACATACTTGAACCCATGGTCTCACAAGAGGATGTGTTCGCGTTTCACATGTACCTGATCAAGCACGGTAGACAGATTTGCAAAGCTCAGCGACCGAGGTGCGATGAGTGCGTGCTTGCGTGGGGGTGTCCGTCGAATGGCAAGATCATTGGTACGCGGAAAAAGACGCGCTCGCGTAGGAAGTGAGACGGGCAATCCTGCCCTTCTATCAGGGGTCAGGCGGAGAAGACGGTGTGCCCGGCCGTCTGGTCCCTGTTGAGACGCCTGTTCAAATATAGTCCCTCGAGAACAAACTCCATAGCCGACGCGATCGCCGACGGATCGTTCGACGATTCAATTCGCGCTATCATCTCGCCCATGTTCGCCATCTGTGGAAGCTTGTCGGCATAGGAGTGTGAAGGGATGTCGGTTCCCGTTTCGATGGTCAAGCCCTCATCGAACCGCGTCAGGACTGCGTCGAATTCACGAGCGGCGAAGTACCTGCTGAACATGTTTTGAACAGCTTTCTTGACCAGCCCATCCACGACCTTGAACTCGCGTCCTTCTTCCACGCTTTCCATCTCGACTTTGCCGTTGGTCGATGCGACTATCGCCGGCAGATCGCTGATTCTCGGACTTGTAGTCTCGCCGAGTCGGAGGCTTCTCTTGAAAGCACTGCCAATCACGGTCTCGTAGTTGGAAATCGACACTCGGAGACTGACGCCGGAGCGCTGGTTGATCTCCGGACTGCGCCTGGCGAGGCTGGTAATCTCAGCAATCACTTCTTTCATGTAATTCGGCACCGCAACCGCGTCGGCTGCATCATCGAACCTGGTGTGCTCCTGCTCCATGATCTGGATCTCTTCTTCAATGGCGCGAGGGTAGTGGGTCCTTATCTGTGCGCCGTAGCGGTCCTTTAGGGGAGTGATGATCCGTCCCCGGTTGGTGTAGTCCTCAGGGTTTGCACTTGAGACGAGCATCACGTCCAAGGGCAGCATGATGCGATAGCCCTTGATCTGGACGTCGCGCTCCTGCATCAGGTTGAACAGGCTGACCTGAATGCGCTCGGAGAGGTCTGGGAGCTCATTGATGCTGAAGATTCCCCGATTGGTTCGCGGAATGAGCCCGTAGTGGATTGCAAGCTCGTCCGACAGATAGCGCCCCTCAGCAACTTTGATGGGGTCGATTTCTCCGATCAGGTCGGCCACCGTGATGTCGGGTGTCGCGAGTTTCTCTGCGTAGCGTTTTTCGCGTGCGACCCACGCGATGCGCACGTCTTCGCCAGTCTCTTCGACTTTCTCCTTGCACTCAGTGCAGATGGGGTCGAACGGGTTGTCGTTGAGCTCGCAGCCTTCGATGCAAGGAATTGCCTCATCCAAGAGGCCGACCATGTGCCTAATGAGGCGGGACTTGGCTTGGCCGCGCTCTCCGAGAAGAATAATGTCCTGTCCGGCCAGAATAGCGTTTTCCAACTGCGGAATGACGGACTCGTCGAATCCGACTATACCCGGGAAAAGCTCCTCGTTTGCGCGGATCTTGCCAATCAGGTTGCGCCGGACCTCCTCCTTAACTGGGAGCACTACGTAGCCGGAGGCTCGTAGCTCTCCTATAGTACCGGGTCGAGAATCTGCCCCCATAGCTGCTGTCTCCTAGTCACAGGGAATGTCGGATATCCGGATTCGCCAGTTCGCTGGCATTCTGATTCCCGCTTTCGCGGGAGTGACGGTTAGTGGCAGGGTCTTTCAGTTTGCGACAGTCGAAAGGCCGTGCTCCCAGTTACACTTTGGTTGGTATAGTGTACAAGGTATATCACGAGCCACGTCAGTTGCACCCCTCGATGAGTACAGGCCCGAGTGAAGTACCAAGGAGCAACTCTATGCCGAACTATATTTGCAAAACGTGTGGGGTCCAGTTCGCCAAGTCTCCAGAGCCCCCCGCTGAGTGTCCGATCTGCTTGGACCCACGCCAGTACGTTGGCTGGGAAGGTCAACAGTGGACAACTATGGATGAGCTTCTGAAGAATGGGTACCGTAACGACGTCCGAGTCGAAGAGGCTGGTCTCCTGGGTATTGGTATTACTCCTTCGTTTACCATCGGGCAGCGGGCATTGCTGGTACAGACTCCGGGAGGCAATATACTGTACGACTGCGTGAGCCTATTGGATGACGAGGCGGTCTCACAGATAGAGGACGCTGGCGGAATCGACTTCATTTGCTTCTCACATCCGCACTTCTACGATAGCAATGTGGAGTACAGTAGGACATTCGGTGGTGCACCGATCATCATTCCTGAAGCCGACCGCGAGCATGTTATGCGTTCCGACCCTGCGATAGAGTACTGGGACGGCAGTCCACGCGAGCTTGTTCCCGGGGTTACGCTCATCCAATGTGGGGGACACTTCGAGGGAGTGCGGTCTTGCACTGGTCGTATGGTCGCAGACGGAGCGGGGGCACTGCTTGTGGGAGACAGTATAACTGTCGTGCCGGACCGACGATTCGTCAGCTTCATGACGAGCTATCCGAACCTGATCCCGATGTCCGAGGCCAAGGTGCGTGGCATTGTTGAGGCAGTCGAACCCTATGAATTCGATCGGATTTACGGTGGATGGTGGGGCCGGAACGTCGTGTCAGGTGCCAAGGAAGCAGTAAGGCGGTCGGCTGCGCGTTACATCGAGCATATGTCTCGGGAGTAAGTCGGTCTTCTACGAGGCCCAGTTCCTGGACCTGTCAACGGCCCTGCGCCAATCGCCGTAGAGATTCTCGCGCCGGTCGTCGCTCATGGCGGGGTGGAACGTCTCGTCGGCCTGCCAAAGACCCTCGATGTCATTCGGCCTGTCCCAGAACCCGACACCAAGACCAGCCAGGTATCCAGCGCCAAGCGCTGTGGTCTCTCTGACGGCGGACCGCAGGACCGGCACTCCAAGCAAATCGGACTGGAACTGCATGAGCAGACGATTGTCTGTCGCTCCGCCATCCACACGGAGGGACGAGAGCGACGCGCCGGTGTCCTGTCTCATCGCGTCCAGAATGTCCCGGGTCTGGTAAGCAATCGACTCCAGGGCCGCCCGAGCAACGTGGGCTGCTGTCGAACCGCGCGTCAGACCGACGATGGCGGCGCGGGCGTACATGTCCCAGTATGGAGCACCGAGGCCGGAGAACGCGGGTACCAGGTACACGCCGCCGTTGTCCGCAACCTGCGACGCCAGACTCTCGGACTCTGCTGAGGTGCCGATAATCCCTAACTCATCGCGGAGCCACTGGACCGTTGCGCCCGCCGAGAAGACGCTACCCTCCAGCGCATAGACGGTCTCGTCTCCAATAGCCCAGCCAACCGTGGTAATAAGTCCAGCGGTCGAGTCCACACGATTTCGGCCCGTATTCGCGAGAACAAAACAGCCAGTGCCATAGGTATTCTTCGCGGAACCGGACTCGAAGCAACACTGGCCGAACAGGGAAGCGTGCTGGTCACCAGCTACGCCGGCGATCGGACGGGTTGCCCGGCCGAGAGATAGCCTGCGACATGACCGTAGATCTCGCTGGAAGATCTGACTTCGGAAGGATAGCTCTCGGCACGTCGAGCATTGAAAGAAGGTCATCATCCCAATCGAAGGAATCGATGTTGAAGAGCATGGTCCGGCTGGCGTTGTGACGTCTGTGGCATGTACCAGCTTGTTGGTGAAGTTCCATAACAGCCAGGAGTCGACGGTCCCGCAGGCTAGTTTGCCATCCTCGGCGCGACGCTGACCATTGGGAATCTCATCCAGGAGCCAGCGGATCTTGGTTCCGGTGAAGTAGGCGTCTATGGGCAAGCCTGTTTTCCGCCTTACTGCATCCTCGTAGCCGCGCAACTTCAGGTCGTCGCACAGCTCAGCGGTCCGGCGGCACTGCCAGACGATTGCATTGGATACTGGCTCGCCCGTTCGTCGGTCCCACATGACGAGTGTTTCCCGTTGGTTGGTGATGCCTAAGCCGACGATAGCCCTGGGGTGGGTCTCGGCGGTCTCAAGGAGTTCTTCAATGACATCGAGGACATGATTCGAACAGTTCGGCGGGGTCGTGTTCCACCCAGCCGGGTCGAGGGTAGATTTGCCGGATTTCCCGGCTCGCGGTCCACAGGGGGGTCCCCGTAGCGTCGATCAGCATGGCAGTGGTGCCCGTGGTGCCCTGATCCAGTGCGATTATGTAGCCTGACTCGGTCATAGTTACCACTAAAGCCACGGCGGTCAGGTTGTGTCAAGGGGTCCGATACACCATAATTAGGGGTCAGACTTTTCCCGTCGCATACGGCCGGACGCTGGAAGGTTTAGAGAGGATATCGCTGAATGGGCTTTTCCAACGAGCTCAGGAGCCGTGCGGCTCCGATCTGGGAGCGTGAACAGACTCACTCGTTCGTGACAGGAATTGGTGACGGCTCGCTTTCTCTCGACAAGTTTCGATACTACATGCGGCAGGACTACGTTTTCCTGATCGAGTTCTGCCGGGCCATCGCCCTGGGAGTTACCAAAGCCCCCCATATGACAGATATGGGCTGGTTTGCGACGCTGATTCACGAGACGCTGAACTCCGAGATGGCGCTGCACGTGAGCTTCTGCGCGGACTTTGGGATCACTGAAGAGGAGCTATTGGCTACCGAACCATCGCCTACGACCTGGGCGTACACGCGACACATGATCAACACCGCCCACCAGGGCTCGGCGGGCGAGGTAGCGTCAGTGATTCTGCCCTGTTCGTGGGGATACTGCGAAATCGGTCAGAAGCTGTACGGTGAAGGCCTCCCTGCGAACCAACCGCTATATGGCAGGTGGATCGAAGCGTACAACGCTCCTGAGTTCCAGCAATTGGCGGACTGGCTGCGGGGCTTCGTTGATCGGCACGCTGAAACTGCAGGACCCGCAGAACTGGCTGCCATGGAGAGAGCATTCATGGTGAGCAGCCAGTACGAGTACATGTTCTGGGACGCTGCCTGGCGGATGGAGGGCTGGCCTGTCGGCATTTAGGCGGGGGCCGAGCCTGAGCCGGTTCCGCGGCGAAAACTACCGGTACTGGGCGTTTCTGGCCCTAGCGATCGGGCTGTTCACATCCGTATCGGACATGGGCAGCGTTGCGGTCGCACTCCCAAGCATTTCGGGACACTTCCACACCGCCTTACCAACCACGCAGTGGGTACTGATCGGATATACGCTCACTATCAGCGCGCTGCTCCTGCCCATGGGCCGACTGGCGGACATTGCGGGCCGGAAGAGAATCTACCTGATAGGTTTCGTTATCTTCGTAGTGGCCGCGTGCGCTGCTGGTTTCGCGCCCAATATGACCTCCCTGATCGTCATAAGAATCGTGCAAGGCGTGGGCGCCGCTATGACGCAAGGGACTTCGATGGCAATGATCGTCGCAAGCTTCCCACCCAAAGAGAGAGGGAAAGCCCTCGGTCTTCAGATGAGTATGGTTGGGGCGGGAGGCGTGGTCGGGCCTGCAATCGGGGGTCTCCTCGTGGAGGTCCTCGGATGGCAATGGGTGTTCTTTGGCACCGCAGTCATGGCTTCGGTGGCGATAATATCGGCCCTGGTGCTCATCGACTCGGCACGAGTGGGGCAAACAAGAGGCGCCAGAGTTCGATACGATTGGATTGGCGCAGCACTGTCTACCGGAGCCTTGATCGTGTTCCTCAACGCGATGACCTGGGCTCCGTCAGCAGGATACGGTCACCCGTTAGTCATCCTTGCGTTCGCCGGGTCGGCGGCGCTCCTGGTAGCGTTTGTGGCGCAGGAATTGCGCAGTTCTTCCCCGATGATGGACATCCGGCTGTTCAAGCGGCGCCTCTTTGCGTTTGGCGTCCTCGCAAGCTTCCTGAATTTCCTTGGCATGCAGTCGGTTCGATTCCTGATGCCGTTCTACCTCCAGGCGGTACTAGGTCTCTCTCCGGGCCAGGTGGGTCTGCTGATTGTACCTGGCGCTGTCGGGATGATTGTCACGGGCCCGCTAAGTGGGCGACTATCCGATCGGTTCGGGTGGCGCTGGTTCACTATGGGCGGACTGCTGACTTCGATAGCAGGGCTACTAATACTATCGACTCTCAAGCCCGATACGCATTTCGCCTTCGCAATGGCAGGGATGATACTTCAAAGTACGGGGCATCGGAATGTTCAACGCTCCAAACAACTCCTCGGTGCTCAGCGCGGTCGAGCCGAGCAAGTTCGGAGTCATCTCCGGCTTCCTGAACCTCGTCCGCAACTCAGGAAACCTGTGCAGCATAGCGATAGCGACTGCAATCGTGACTGCTACCATGGGGTCAATGGGTTTATGAGCCGTCGCTAGCGGGAGTGTCTCAGGAGGGCAGCACCGGACTGCTGGCTGCGTTCACGTCCGGCCTGAGGGTCGCCTACACGGCGATGGCGGTTGTCGTTCTGGTCGGCGTAGTGGCGTCGGCGTTCAAGGGGCCGAGTTACGAGCACGTTGACCCTCCTTCAGAATCACCTGAAACTGTAGCTTCGGATGGTCGTCCGGTCAGGCAGGCTGCCGACTAAATTTCAGTTGACAGTCCTGCAACCCTTGAATACGCTGGCGGTCGTCCCAAGCGCACCAGGATTGAACCATGACACAGTCTCAGATCGACGGCCAGGCACTTGGGCCATACAGGGTGCTCGACCTGACTGAAGGCGGGTTCAACTGGTGCGGGAAGGTGCTTGCTGACCTTGGGGCGGACGTAGTCAAGGTGGAGCCGCCGGGAGGAAGCCCTACTCGATCTGTCGGGCCGTTTGTGGACGGTGAGGCCGGGCCTGACAGGAGTCTGTTTTGGGCGGCGTACTGCGCGAACAAGCGTGGCGTGACAATTGACCTTGACTCTCGTGATGGTCGCGATCAACTTGTACGTTTGGTCAGTGGGGCAGACATCCTGATCGAGTCGTTTCGTCCGGGGCTGTTAGAGGGCCTAGGCTTAGGATACAGCGACCTCTCGGCAGTTAATCCCGGGCTGGTCTACACTTCTATCACACCATATGGCCAGACGGGGCCGTACTCTCAACACGAAGCGCCGGACCTCGTGGCGTGGTCGATGGGCGGTATGCAGTACATTTGCGGGGACGCCAGACCGTCCGCCGGTCCGGGTCAGTGCCCCGCAGGCTGAGCTCCACGCCGGCGCCCACGCGGCTGCCGGGACTTTGGCTGCCTTCTGGCACAGGCAGAAGAATGGTGAGGGTCAGCACGTCGATGTTTTCGATGCAGACCGCCGTCATCTGGACTCTGATGAACGCGACGCCGTTTCCGCCGCCTGCACGGCGAGAACGTAGAGAGAGACGGGGCGTTTCGTTGAGGGGACAACTACCCGTCAGGCAGGTGTTTCGTCTGCCGGACGGTCACGTCAGCTTACTCATGAATCCGAGGACTCTCTCCGGTCTCACTGCCTGGATGTCTGAAGAAGGGGTCGGCCCAGACTGGCATATCTGATCGACTGGGATGAATGGGACGTAACCGCAGCGGCGAGGGGCAAGCAAAAGGCCATCGAGCAATTCGGAGCCATACAGCGGGAGGTGGAGAGGAGTACGTAGCGACCAAATCGAAAGACGAGCTCTTCATGAGGGCGATAGCCTACAGGATGCTGCTCGCCCCTTGTCATACGGTAGAAGACATCGCGCTCAGCGAACAGCTCGCGGCACGGGACTTCTGGCGAGAGATGGAGCACCCAGGGCTCGGTCGAAAGCTGACTCACCTGGGGTCCGTTGGCCAAGTTGAGCGAGAGTCCGATTCAGGTCAGCGTTCCGCGCCGAGCCTAGGAGAGCATAACAGTGAGATTCTGGCCGAGACAATGCAGAAGTCACTCGCACCGAAAAAGGGCAAGGGTGTGTGAAGACGAATAGCAGGCGCATGCCTTTCGACGGCATCCGGGTCCTGACTTCACTTGGGTCGGAGTCGGGCCGATAACGATCAAACACTGGCTGACTTCGGCGCGGAGTGATCCGACTAGAGTCGGTATCCAGGCCCGACGTTCTGCGTGGTGGGGCCCATTCAAAGACGGGTGAGCCTGGATCAATCGCAGCCAGTTCTCGGCGAACTACAACTCCAGCAAGCGAGGGCTGGGGTTGAACCTTGCGACTCCAGAGGGTAGGGAACTGGTTACGGACCTGATTCGTGAGTGGCAGCCCGACGTAATCGCAGAGAGCTTCACCCCCAGAGTAGTGGCCGGGTGGGCTGCGTACGAGGACGTTCGACGTATCGTGCCTGAGGTCATTTACTTCAGCACGTGTCAGCAGGGGCAAACTGGGCCACACTCCAGCTTTGCGGGCTTCGGGCAACTTGCGGGGGCAATGGCAGGGTTCTATCACATCACAGGCTGGCCGGACCGGGAACCGGCCGGTCCATATGGCGCCTACTCGGACTTTATCAATCCGCCGAATGCGGTCGCGGCGATTGTGGCCGCATTGGAGTTCAGACGTCGCACGGGTAAGGGTCAACACATCGATCTTCTCAGTACGAGTGCGCGACTCACTTTTGGCTCCGGCTATCATGGACTACTTTACCAACGGTACAGTACTCGATCGGCGTGGTAATCAAGACGACGTAGCGGCACCCCACAACGTCTATCGATGCGCAGACCTTGAGCGCAGTTACACCGGAGACGGGTGAGCAGTGGATCGCAATTGCGGTATCCACCGACCAGCAGTGGAGGGCGCTCTGCGGCGAGATGGGTCGAAGTTACCTTGCCGGTGACGCAAAGTTTAGGATCGGGCAGACCGCCGCCGCAACATAGAGGAGATCGACGCACAGATTGGCGTGTGGACGCGCGACAAGTCTGCTCGAAGGCTGATGGTCCAGCTACAGGATGCCGGTGTGCCAGCGGGCGTGGTCCAGAGTCAGGCCGATCTGTGGGAAGACCCGCAGGTGGCTCACAGGGGATTCTTCCAGTGGTTGGACCATGCGGAATGCGGGCCAATGCCGTACGACGGGCTGACTTATCATCTATCGAAGACGCCCGGGGCGTTGAGAATGCCGCAGGCCCTTGTTGGTCAGCATAACGCGGAGATTCTGTCCGAAGTCCTCGGTCTCGATGCTGAAGCTGTGGCCTTGCTCCTCGGGAGCGGCGTCCTCGAACAGTCCTGACCGCGGGGGAATTACATGGAAACCGCACTAAAGGGAATCAAGGTAGTGGACCTGTCCAGGATGGCGCCCGGCCCGTTCTGCACCATGGCGCTGGGAGACCTTGGGGCTGACGTCATTAGGGTCGAAGAGCCGGGCGGTGGTCGAATGGCACGTGAGCGTGGGGCCAGGACAACACAGGCTGAGATCGAGCGGCGGGCTGCATTCAACGCACTGAATCGCAACAAGCGCAGTATCGCGCTCAACCTGAAACACCAGGACGCGCAGGGCGTGCTGCACCGGCTGGTTGAAGATGCCGACGTATTCGTAGAGGGGTTTCGTCCTGGTGTTGTCTCAAGACTCGGATGCGACTACGAGACACTCGCTGAGATCAATCGTAGGCTTGTTTTATTGTTCGCTGTCTGGATATGGCCAGGATGGGCCATACTCGCACCTGGTCGGACACGACATCAACTACATCTCCGTAGGGGGAGCGCTTGGGGTGATCGGAGCCTCAGAGGGTCCACCGGTAATTCCCTACAACATCATTGCAGATTATGCGGGCGGAGGCTTTCACGCGGCTATGGCGATTCTAGCCGCGCTGATGGCGCGTCAGCACACTGGCCGGGGCCAATACGTCGACATTGCGATGTCGGATGGCGTGGCCTATATGCTGGCTTCCCTGATATCAGAATACTTCGCCACTGGGACGGTACCATCGAGGGGAGAAATGGGCCTGAATGGGGGCGCTCCCTACTACAACGTGTACCGATGCAAGGACGGAGGCTACATCAGTGTCGGCTGTATAGAGCCGTGGTTCTGGTCGGCCCTTTGCCAAGCGCTCGGACGTGAGGACCTGATCGGAGGGCAGTTCGAGCCGGAAAGGGCTGTTTACGTGCGTAGCGAACTCGAGAATGTGTTCGCAACAAAGGGCCGTGATGAGTGGTGGGAGCTACTTTCAGGGCGCCCCAACATTGCGGTGGCAAGAGTGAGTTCACTGGACGAGGTTGTCGTTGACATTCAGAACGTGCACCGGAAGATGGTTGTGGATGTCGGGGAAGTAGATGGGCAACCTGTGCAGCAAGTTGGAATCGGCCCGAAGCTGTCTGAAACTCCGGGCTCAATTCGATCCCTCGGCGCAACCGTGGGTCAGCACACGGAAGAGGTGCTGTCCGAGCTGGGATACTCGGGTGTGAAGAGATCGTTGCTCTACGCGAGTCAGGGGCGGCGGAGTAGAGTCGTCAGTCTTTCCTCAACTCGTCCTCTACGTCCACGCCCAGCGCCCTGAGCGCCGTGGCAAGCATGGCGTAGTATCCGACCAGGACGACGAAGTCGACGACTCCGGCGGGGCCAATGAGATGTTCAATAGCCTGGAAGGTGCGATCTGTGAGGTCTCCGTTGCTTACAAGTTCTTTGGCGGCCTGGGCGAACACGCCTTCTTTGGCCGGCAGGCCCATCGGGGCGCGCCCGGATTGAATGGCTGCAATAACTGCTGGTCTGACTCCGACGGCCCTGGCGACCGGCTCGTGGTGGAGCCACTCGTACTCGCTCTCGGTCTGTTTCGCCACGGATAGAATGGCGATCTCCCTGACTGTTGGGTCAAGCGATGAGTTGAATCGCAGGTACTCGCCCAATTGTCCGACAGCGGCTGCGGCGTCCCGGGTTGTTCAAAAGTGTCCGGAACGAATTGGGCATTGGGGTGTCAGGTTCGACTGAGCCACGAGTGTCGGCAATTCTGTCGTAGACTGCTTTTGCTTCATCGCTCAGCGTGTCTCGATTGACATATGGGAGCCTCGCCATGTTTTCTAGTCCTTTCTAAGTGGCGGTGAATCAGCGTCTGATTGCGTTCGGTTTCGTGCCTGTATCTGCCAGGGACTCCAGTTGAACTGAAGTGTCTACAGTATAGTTCCATTGGGGGTCGGACCGCGAAGGTCTGGAGGGAGTCCTTCGAGCCTCTCGCGGTGGTGTCTACGGATGGCATTGACATGTGGTGACTCGTTGATTGTGCGACCATTTTCCATCACTTGACTGAGGATTGGGCTTGAATTTGAGTTGCAGATAGGATTGTCCACATCTGTTATAACGTCACGCTCAAACATTCCTTCCGTGTCGCTGATCCTGTAGACCTGTTTGGGGGCAGGCAGAGACTCTTTGTCTTCACTGAGCTTGACTATCGGCGTCCCATCGTACTCGACCAGCTTGTAGACGAAGTCCGTGTAGGGGGCGTCCGCCGAGGTCCCGACGCGAGTGCCGACCCCGAATCCGTCAATAGGTGCCCCGGAACTCACGAGATCGGAGATCGAATACTCGTCCAAGCCGCTGCTGGCCAGTATCCGAACATTTCCGAGGCCAGCGTGATCCAGCATTTCGCGTGCATGTACAGAGAGCCGGGCCATGTCGCCGCTGTCGAGTCTGATGGCCCTTAGACTGCTGCCGTGAGTGGTCATGTCATGCGCCACTTTGATGGCGTTTCGCACGCCATTGAGCGTGTCATACGTATCAACCAGGAAAGTGCTGGAGTCGGGGAACGACTTTGCATAGTTGCTAAAGGCATCTGTCTCGGAGTCGAACGTGGAAATGTAGGAGTGCGCCATAGTGCCCACGGCTGGGATCTCGTACAAAGAAGCCGCGCGGACGTTGCTGGTGCCGTCGAATCCGGCGATGTAGGAGACGCGTGCAAACTTGATTCCGGCGTCCAGACCGTGGGTACGGCGTGAGGCGAAGTCCACGACCTGCTTTCCGGCGGCGGCATCTACGACGCGCGCAGCTTTTGTCGCTAGCATTGACTCCAGGTTGATCTGGTTTATCAGAAAGGTCTCAGCTATCTGGCACTCTATGATGGGACCGCTGACTTCGATTACAGGCTCGTTGGGAAAGAAGATCTCGCCTTCCCTCATCGCTCTCACAGAGCCAGTGAATTGAATGACTGAAGGTAATTGAGCAGCACGGAATCGAACAATTGCATACGATCAAGGACGTCGAGATCATTCGCCGAAAACTCCAGCTTGCGAGATAGTCGATCGCAGACTCAAGCCCGCAGAAGACGTAGTAGGCCCTGTCGCGGAGGGAATTGCGGAAGATGCAGGCTGAACGTGGAGCGTGCCCCGGTCTGCGCTCTGCAAGTAGGCTGGGCCACGCAGCTCGTAGGTTCATACGAAGCGTCAGCGGCTGGACTGGAGTACATGTCGGATGTCAGCTTTCTTCACTTGTAGCCGAAGTGTAGAATTGCCGACAGTCTCGTCACCGCACATGGGTAGGAACCCACATGGCTACAGTAGCGCAACAGGCGCTATTGCCCGGCCCGCGAGTCCGAGAAGGCGGATTGACTCCGACGTCTTTGGCAGGCTTCGATCGTCTCATAGAGAGACTATGGTAGGACGAACGTATCCTGGGGCTCAGTAGCGCCGTGCGCGAGGACGGCAAGCTGTTAAGGCGCACATTCGGGCGCGCGAAGGTCGATCCCGTTGCCGTCGGCGCTGACGCCGAGACGCTGTGGCTGATGTTCTCGCAGACGAAAGTCATCGTGACGCCTGCGGTGTGGCAACTCGTCGAGCAGTCACATGCGATTCGGCTGACAGTATTAGCGACCACGTGCCGAGATGCTTGAGCTGCACAATGGCAAGAGATCACCTGTTGAGTCATCCACGCACCAGGGAGGGTTCCCGTCCGCCGAGGTGACAGGGGCCGCATGGGAGGACCACGAGCTACTCAGAGGTGTCGTCTCAGACTTCAGATTGGAGTGGACACCAGGATCTAAAGTGCATTACCACGGCGGCGCGCACGGTGAGCAGGCGGTCTGATCGAGGCGGTCCCCTGGACAGAGCTACGGGGCCCACATCAGGAGTACTCTCCGGAGTCCTCTGGAGTGGACGAACAGATTTGTGGTGGCGTCAGTCGATTGAGGAGTCGGACGGACGCTGTGCGCGACCATCCACGAATTCAAGGATGCGCCATGGTCAGGTCATCGTCGCGCAATACTCGTGCGTGGCGGGCTGCTGGCGTCCCAGGCGGGGTACGGGTACGGGACCGCGACTGGCCTCGCTGCGTTCTACCAGATGCTGCTGGCAGGCGAGTACTGGCCGGGGAGAGGAGCTGTCGGGCACGGGTGATCAGTTTGCGGACGCGCAATCACACCGGAGATCGGGTTGATGAGAACATGGGAGTGCCCATGCACCGCGGGATGGCGCATTTGCGCGGCGACGGACCGCCCGGTACGAGGTCTGGGGACGATTGCCTCGCCTTCGACGTTCGGACAGGGCGCGCAGGCAGTCTACTCGTGGGGGACCCAGAGAGCGGTAGTTTAGCGGTCGTCAGCTACTGACGAACTGCATGGCGCCAGAGCCGTGGCACAGCGTGAGACTGGACCAGGTCTCCAACATCGTTCACTCGAGCATCATCGAGCTATGAGCGGCTTCGCTCCTGTTCGACCAGTGCTCTCCGCAGGATCTAACCCGACGGATTCTTAGGTACGCTGTCAATGAACTCAGCACTCGACCTCGCGGACGTGCTTGAATGTCGCGACCCGATCAGCGACGAAGCTCATGACATCCTCGGCTGAGAGTCGGCGCCAGATCGCCGCACGACGAACGCCTTGGGAATCTCTGCCGGACTCGAGGTCTTCTTTGCCAATGACAGCGGCATCGGTAATGCCAGGATGTTCGAGCACGACACCTCAAGCTCGAGCTGGGGCGGGACCGGAGCCCTGTACTTTATGAGCTCTTTCAGCGGTCGAGGACCCAG
The DNA here is from genome assembly GCA_030341885.1 of Geodia barretti. Lineage (NCBI taxonomy): Eukaryota > Metazoa > Porifera > Demospongiae > Tetractinellida > Geodiidae > Geodia > Geodia barretti. Next base: position 465 of record CASHTH010001345.1, on the reverse strand, counting down.
ACGTAGCCGTCTGGGTCCATCCTCACAATGAGCCTCACGGGTGAAGCAGCCCTCCTCAGTAGTGAGCAGTGTCGCGCGTCGCCTCTGCGCGTTGTTGTAGTAGCTCATGACCTGTGGGCCCGCGGGGACCTGAGCTGCGCCGGCCTCGCCTGTGCAACTGGCAACTTCAGTCTCGCCGGTCTCGACGTCGACCACCTTCTGCTCAGTGTCGGGCAACGCCGCAGTCCAATGGACCCGGGCCTCGTCAGATGAGGCTCAAGGAAGTCGGAGTGAGTTACGGGTGAGGCTTCAGTCATACCGTATCCCTGGATGATCGGAAAGCCCATCACTTCCTGAATCCGCTGCTGCATCTCAGCTGATAGAGGGGCGGCGGCCGTCCGAATAGACACCCCACCCCTGAGCGCGGACAGATGTAGTCAGGCACTCTGGGTGGTACGAGATTAGGCCCGAGTCGAAGGCGGGACG
>CASHTH010001343.1:0-30367 GCA_030341885.1 Geodia barretti | reverse complement strand
GTGAAGCGGGTGCCGCTGAAGAGAGCGCAGAGCCGATCCACCACAGATTGGTCGTCGCCATTGCGCTCCAACGTCCTGATTACGCTGGTGAAAGCCGAGAACGCATCGGCCCCCTCCTCGTTCTTCGAGCAGTGTGACACCTTCCGCGCGATCACCGCCCCACGGAGCGCTCGCTCAGCGCGGTTGTTGGTCGGCTCAATGCTCGGATCGTCCAGAAAGCGCAGCAGGCTGCCCCGGTCGTCGTGCCAACCCAGTTCGTTCTGCAGCCGGTAGTTGTCCGCATCCGCCATCGGACGGTCGCGGAGATGATAGCTCACCTGGCGCTTCAACCGCTCGGCCTGCACACCAAAGTCGACAGCCTCACCTCGGTGATATGCCTCCCGCAACTCCATCGCCTCTCGCAGAAGGCCGCTCAGACGCTTGCCGAAGCTGCGGCCTCTCCCCGTCTTGGTCTTGACCACCTCGCTGATCGAGCGCAGCACGTGCGCCAGGCACTTCTGCTGTCTCACCTCGACAGCGCCTGAGCATCGTAGCTGCGACCCCGGTCGGTCACCATCACCCCTGCGTAGTCCGCAGGAACCACCTCGCGCACCTCTTCGTTCCGGTGACGAGCGCGAACCTGATACACCGTCGCCTCTTCCGTCTCGAACGCCATCAGAAACGCCGGCTCGCCTCCAACTCGCCAGCCCGTGTCGTCGGTGTGGACAACCGGACTCGCTCGCACCGATGTCCGCAGCGTGCGGTAGGCCTCACCCACCGCATCGGCACTACGGCGCAGCGCGTCCTGGCTGATCGCCCCCTGGCTCACTTCAACCCCGGTCAGCACTCGGAGAACAGCGGGAATCCTCCGTACCGGAACACCCACCCCATAGTGGAGTACATGGGCCGCAGCCTTCACTCGGTCACCCAAGCGGTGCGCGCTCGCACCATGCTGGTCGGACCCTATATCGGGATGCTGGCCTCGCACAGCCTTGCCGCACGACCGGCACCGGCATACCTGCACTCGGTACGCTCTCACCTGCGGACGCCGAACAGGGGGTATGTCGGTTACGTAGGCAATACTCTCTCCCTCATCCACAAGGCTGCCTCCACATCGGGGCATGTGTCCTCCGACACCGGCACCTCTACAACCGGCCCGGTGACTCTCTTCGGCCGATGGCGGCTTGCGGTAGCTGAACAGGCCCATACCAGGCTTGCGGCCAGGACGCTTGGGCTTGCTGCTGCGCTTGCCCTTCGAGAACGGTGCCGCCTGACGCCTGCCGCTCCGGTGGGACTCCGCGAGTTGCCTCCGCAACTCCTCGTTGGCCGCCATCAACTCGGCGATCTGCTCTTGAAGCCGCGTCACCAGTGCGATAATCTCATCGCGCTCAGACGGAGACATGCCTTTGGACCTGCACATAGCCCAAGTCTAAGCCAGCGCCCAGCATTCACCGCAACCCCTCTACGGGCCACTAACCCGCTAATTCAATTACAAAATGACGAGAAACAGTCGGCTGACTTCATCAATGCCAACACATACCTATTCTCGACACCCAATATGCCGCGTTCTCTCTCTTTAGCCCTGAGACAACAAAAGATGTCGATCTTAAAGTTCATGAGAGGGTACTGTCATCGTTCACATTCTCTTATCGTAGATTTACTACTCGGTAGTGTTGACATTGTGTCATTCTGAAGGCGTATAGACCCCAGAGCGGAGTGAAGAACTAAAATCATCGCGCAAGCAGCAACTTAGTATAGATTCCACGCTTCACTCGCAATGACAGGAAAAGCGGAATAACGTGAGACAAAAAAGCAAAAAATTTCACACTACGTAGTGAACGATCTGTGATATTGCTTAACAATATCTCGCGCGAGCTTGTGAGGAGCGCACTAGCGACTTGTCATATTCTGTACCACCTCCGCCAGTCTGATCCTCATGCACATCAGCAATCTTCGTCAGTCAGTTGATCAGGGTATGTTCCGTTCTCCACGCTCAACGTGATCCTATCCCACATTCTTTCCATATCAACCCTGCGGGCTTGCTCGTATCGACAGTTAGGCGACCGACTGTGGGCTCTAGCCGAATAGCGGAGCAATAGCAGTTATCATGAGTGCTAGACTGTCGTGATCGACAGCTTTAGTATCTTGATAACGTACCTACTACCCTGGCAGGACACCCATGGGTGGTGAGCACAGACTCGACGCCAAGCTCCGTTTCGACCGACTGCCTATTACGGTTAGGAGTTTCAGGCGCTACATAACAACAGGACACTAGCTGATGGAAATGAAGAGAGTTGGACGATGAAAGTGGGAATGAATGAGAACGAGGAGGAGTGTATGCAAGAGATAGTCCCAGGCGAGTCCGTAACGTGCAGCACACGATTGGTGGGCCTTCCTCAGGCAGTCGGTGTACAGTCGTCTGGCGGCTACGAGGATACCAACGACGCTGAAGGTGGCCGACGATCCGACGATGCGTGTAGTCGTTAGAGACGCGAGGCAATCCTAGACAGACCGCGCCCCAGCACCAACACCATGGCCCGGTTCGAGACCGAGGTGCTAACCCAAGACGGAAACGTGGAAGGTTGGGCCGACTGAACTCCAAGGGGTGGACTGAGTATGTCCAGAACGCCGCAACGGGCGTGAATCTTGGACAGGACAGGTTCGGAGAGAGCCCGGTTACAAGTGGGGAGAAACAAGGCACAGGAGGGAGCGTCGAAACGGACACTTTGGGAGCACGTGCTATCACCTTTGTCGTGATTCAATCAGTTCGGTTCGGAATGCGGCTGAGGCGGCGCGAGATGTTGCGTGCGGGGGGGAACGTACATAGACATAGTGCAACAAGTGGAGGCAGGTGTGGAAACGATCCTGTCGCGGTACGACTGAGACGGGATTGCGGCTAATTTCGGCCGACGCCGCTCATCGCCAAGACGGACATCTATGAGGTACCTAGAGCGAGCGCGCGACGTATTCTACGCAATTACGGCTGCCCGAGCAACAAGGTGATTTGTGCTGCACCAATACGAGATCGACACTCACAAGCTCTTGATACGGACATAGTGGGGAGGCCGCGCAGCGTCAGGGATCCTCTATACGACGACAAATTATGGTATCGTGCCGGGAGTGGGACCGCGCTCGCGCTGTCGGTGGGCAAGGTGGAGTGGGTCATAGGGGAGAACTGTTCCCTCGGGTGGGCTTCATCGTCACGAACATGACGGCTGGCCCCGAAGGAGTGGTTGCGATTCTACAATGGTAGAGGGACAGCCGAGCAGTGGATCAAGGAGGCAAGTACGCGCTGAACTGGACTCGGCTGTCGTGCCATCGGTTCGTGGCCAACCGGGTGCGTCTGTCTCTGTTCATTCTGGCGTACAACCTTGGGAACTTCCTTCGCCGGTTATGTCTGCCCAAGGCGGTCAGGCACTGGTCGCTGCGGAGCGTGCAGGTCAAGCTGATCAAGATGGGAGGCCGTCTGGTGCGGCACTCCCGGCGATTGATCTTTCAGTTGTCCGAGGTGTCGGTTCCTCGACGGTTGTTCCAGGGAGTGTTGGATCGTATCGGCCGGTTATCGCCGGCGCCAAGCTGAGGGAGGGTACAACCACGATCTTGCCAAGAGGGGAGAGCGCTCCAGGGAGTCGGCTTGTCTTCAATGCGCTTTCACCCCATTGGCGGGGGCCCGAAGACGACAAAGATGGACAAGAAGCATGGTTCACGGCAAGAATCGCATCCCTTATTGGATAGACCGGAGATGACTGGCCTTGCAGGACCCGAATATCATGCCATCATCTCGTTTGGACTGCCCATTGAGCCTGAAGACTCCCAATATTGGGGAGGAATCCTGGCTAAGACTACGTCCGATGAAGCCCAGAACAGTTCGGCAAAGCCTTTTTTCTTGTGCGACATGCCCCTGGTCTGGTCCTTGTATTCTCGTACGTTCGGCCGACGCCTTGGGTTATTACACTTCTCCATCAATCAATCCTGATGACTATAGTCTACACACTAGGAGTAGCCGTCACTGAGAATAAGGCCTTTCTCGTGACAATATTGGACCGTGAATGAACGTTTTGTGGTTTGATTCAAGGCCATGAGGACTTCAGATGATCGAAACGATACACCAAGGCCTCGGATGGGCAATGTCTGGTATGAGCCGCCAACAAGTAGACAGTGGGGATCAAGGTGTTTTTTGTTTATGTTTTTTTTTATGTGGTGTGTTTGTTTTGATGTGTTTGTGGAGTATTGGCCGTCTGCGAGGCGTGGACCGAACACGGCGCGATCCCTCTCCGACATGGAGAAGCTGCGGTCGGCTACGTACAACTACGAGCGCCTCGAAGAGATACTCGTCGTCCATCGCCACGAGATGACGGCGTTCCTGCAGTCCATCACCGAGGGCATCGGGCCTGAAGGCCGCTGGCTGCACCTCGGCCTGACGCACCCGAGCGACGTGTGGGACACTGCGACCAGTCTTCAAATCCTCGACGCCATCCAATTGCTCGACGAGGAGATCGACGGGCTGATGGACGCCATCAGGAACAAGGGCCGTCGAGCACAAGGACACCCTGATGATCGGCCGGACGCACGGCATTCACGCCGAGCCGGTCACCTTCGGACTCAAAGCTGGCCGTCTGGTACGACGAAATGCGCCGCAACAAGGACCGGCTGTCCCACGCGAGATCGACCATGGCCTACGGCAAGCTCTCCGGCCCAGTCGGGACGCACGGGACGGTGCCTCCATCCATAGAGGCAGCGGTATGCGAGCGCTTGGGCCTGAAGGCAGCGCCTGCATCCACACAGATACTCCAGCGCGACCGTCACGCTGAGTACGTCACGACACTGGCCCTCATCGCGGCGTCGCTGGAAAAGTTCGCCACTGAGATCCGCGGCCTGCAGAGGACGGAGATCCGCGAGGTGTCTGAGCATTTCCCGAAGGGGCAGCCCGGCTCCTCCTCGATGCCGCATAAGCGGAACCCAGAGCTATCTGAGCGAGTGTGCGGGCTGGCCCGTCTGATTCGCGGCCATGCCGTCACAGCCCTGGAGAACGTGCCCTGTGGCACGAGCGCGACATCAGCCACTCTTCCGCCGAACGGCTGATACTGCCGGACGCCTCAATTGCCCTCGACTATGTCCTCAGCCTCATGTCGGGCCTCCTCCGCGACCTGAACGTCGATTCCGACCGCATGATGTATAATATCGAGTCGACTTACGGCGTCCTCTTCTCCCAGCGGGTGCTCCTCGCCCTCATCGAACGGGGCATGGAGCGAGAGACGGCCTATGGCATCGTTCACAACCGCGCGATGGAGAGCTGGGAATCCGGCCAGGATTTCCGGGACATGATGCGGTCCGACCCCGACGTTGGCGGGTCGCTGCCGTCGGAAGACTTGGAAGCCTTATTTGACTACAAATACTACGTCCGGCACGTGGACGAGATTTTCGAGCGTGTCGGGCTGAAATAGGAGAAACGGATGCAAGCACTGATGGAATCTCCCCTACCCGACCTCGTATACCGAGGAAAGGTCAGGGACACCCACGATCTCGGCGACGAGTACCTCATGGTTGCCACCGACAGGATTTCGGCCTTCGACGTCGTGATGCCGAACGGCATACCCGACAAGGGCGCCGTGCTCTCGCAGATTTCGGCCTTCTGGTTCGGCAAAACTGAGCACGTGGTGCCCAACCACTTCATCGACATGGGAAGCGGTCGGCAGGAACTGGCGCTGTCAAACGACATGCAGCGCCGTTCAATGATCGTGAAGAAGGCCGAACGCATCGACGTCGAGTGCATCGTGAGGGGCTACATCACCGGCTCGGCGTGGAGCGAATACCGCAAGACCGGCACCGTTCAGGACAAGCCGATTCAGCAAGGGCTTGTCGAGGGCGACAAGTTCCCGGAGCCGCTCTTCACGCCGACGACCAAGGCGGAGGTCGGCCACGACGAGAACATGAGCTACGACGAGGTAGTCGACATGGTCGGCGCGGACACCGCCGGTCGGCTGCGGGATACGGCGATTGAGGTCTTCAACTTCGCGCACGACTTCGCCATCGAGCACGGGATCATCCTGGCCGATACCAAGATGGAGTTCGGCTTCATCGACGGGGAACTGTCGCTCATCGACGAGCTGCTCACGCCCGATTCCAGCCGATTTTGGGATGTCGAGGGGTACGCGCCCGGCAAGTCGCAGCCCAATTCGACAAGCAGTTCGTCCGCGACTACCTGGACTCGGTCGGCTGGGACCACGAACCTCCCGCCCCTGCCCTGCCGGACGACATCGTCGCCAAGACCCGCGAGCGCTATCTCGAAGCCTTCAACCGGCTGACGGGTACCGACTTGTCATAGAGGCTTTGTACACGCAAGACCCGTGTGAGATCGAACACGGAGTGAGGCCTTATCCGCCGTCACTATACCTGAGGAGAGTAGAGTGAGCACCAGGCGGCAGCGGAGAAGACAGAGTGGGCGGGGAGGCCCGCAGCAGCCTTCCGGGCGCTCAACACGACTGCTCTATCTGCTTATCGGAGGCGGTGCTCTCGTCGCCGTGGCCGTCGCGGTCGTTGTGTTCGCTGCCATCGGTTCGAACTCCGAGTCCGACTCCGCCGTTCCGGCTATCGTTCAGGAAGAGTCTACCACTTCTCCGGCCCAGGACGAGCCAGTCAGGCCGTCGACCCAGGAACAGTCCACCCCAAAGATTTCTCTCGTCACGGTGGAAGGAGTTCGGCGACTTCCAGTGTCCCACTGCGATGCAGTTCGCCTTGGGAATGGGCAAGCAGCTCAAGGAAGATTTCGTTAGCACGGGTCAAATCCGATTCGTCTTTCGCCACTTCCCCTTCATCGGCGAGGAGTCCTTCAGGGCCGCGAGAGGCAACCGAGTGCGCCTCAGACCAGAACAAATTCTGGAATTCCACGGACACAGGGAGGAGACGAAAGGGGCAGGACGAGAAAAACTTCCCCTCTCCCAATTATCTCCCTCGTTGCTCTCGGAGAGGGTAAGGAAAGAAGCACAACCTTCCATTTACCACTCACAACTATCATTTTTTGCTCGTCCATTACATATGAAAAATATGAAGGTAGGTTAGCGAGTTACTAAAAGCTGGATCGATAGACGACTTTCGAATCTGTATCGAAATGATGACACCCATATCTACATACTACTCATCGGCCTACCCACGCCCCTCCCCTTCCTCGCGACTAACGCGCTTACAAACCGTAATTCACTCCTGGCGGATCCTACTATTCCATCACACTATTTCTATGCTTGCGAGGTATGCCCGCGTTGAGCCTCACTCCTGCCTCGCCCAGCGGAGGCAGCAGCCCGCCCCAGACAGCATTGGCCCATCGATCTCAAGAAGACCTCGTGAACTGCGCCGAACCCCTCCATTCTTTAGGGTGTTTATAATGACCCTTCTCGAGCAACGTTGGCCCACTGCATTACATACCAACAATACTTTCCCACACACACAGGCCATTTTCGTAATGATTAACTAACAAGACGAACGATGTTAGTGTTGTGTGCTGAACCGGCGTAGAGTCGAGCCGGCTTCGTACAGTGAAATTGGAAAAGAGGAAACGACCCGGAACCCCCTTACCTCCCCGGAGGACCCCACCGCCTACCCTCTCGATGTACCGGTGGTGAGGTAGGTGACAAAGACGCAGTAAAGGACAGGACAAATACCAGATAGGATTCTACCCACCTTTCTTCACCCGCATCTTTACACTTCCGGCCGAAAAAGGTAGACCGAGGTCTTCAGGAGCGGACCCGGACGATCGAAAACGAAGCAAGAGAGGGTTTTACAGGAAAATCCGAACACGCACCGAGGGAGGCTACTGTAGGGACGGCGTTACATTGACACCGCATCTCACCCGGAACCCCCCCCCCCATGAGAGGAGACTGAAACTATTTGGGACTAGATTCCGGGAAGGGCATTCGAGTGCGGATGTGAGGGCGGGTGCGGTGACGTTACGACGAGCGAGTACGCCGTCCTCATGGGATTGCCCGTCGCCTTCATCGGCGTTGGGGTCTGACCACCGTTAGCTCAGGCTTTCGCATCTTCCCTCTTGCCCTCCTTTGCTCCTACCTCACACCCCGCACATGAGAGAGCAGGAGAGAGGGGGACAGCCCCGGCTTCACGTGTTGTTTAGCGCCCACCGTTTCCACTCATTGATATCCAAGCGTCAGCTCCCTTTGACCCCATTCTTTCCAAATCTATTTTCTCCTCACACTCGCACGCCTTTCCCGCTTGAGAGAGCGCCCGGTTCTATACCAAATCGCCTTCTCCGATCAATGAGTGAAAAACAAGCTCGTCCCTCCACATTAAAACAGGAGCCTGGAAGCAACCAACAGATACTTACGAGTCCATGAAATAAGTGCGCAGGTTGATGAGAACTGACGATGTGCCCCCGGGTGTCACCATACAAACTGCCACCCAACTTTCACCACCTCCCCCTTCCCTACTAACGATTCGTTCCCTCAACACAACCGCCTCCTGTGTCCCTCTGTACCGGCCCCTCAACCTGTGTTACCTGCCACCGCCCATTATAGAAACGAATCCATGTCCGTCCCACCCCCCGGCACTTATCCCTTTATTTTCATCCCGCACCTCCCCCACAGAAACGACCCGGTCGACGCTCCCGCGTCTGTCAAACTCTCACCTTGTACCTCGTCTACACCGCAGGCCTTCCGTATCCACGCCTACTGCGAATACTGCCTGGCATCCGCCGCGATCATGACATCGGTCCTCGTTTTGACCATCTACGCTACGGTCAGGGCGAGATACGAGCGGCCCATCGAATTGCTAGTACGTCGAGGATCACGAAATACCGGACGACGGTGATGAGGCGCTTATGGCGGCCCGAAGAACTCACGAGAAGACGCAGACAGACCCCTACACAGGCCCGCGCCGCGCGGCGTGAACGCAGAAATCGACGCACGCGGCTAAAGAGAATCCTGGCCCTTGGCGCGGTCAGCGGGGTGTCCGCCCTTTTCCTCATCGCACTATTCATACCTCAGAGCTTCGGTGGGGGCGGTGGAGGGGGCTCGATACCCGACGGCCCCGGAGTCAGGCAGGAAGACCAGGGCCGGGAGCACATACCCGAAGGGGGCTCACACGCGCCCTACAACTCTTCGCCGCCCACGTCAGGATGGCACTACGAGCGTTGGGCGTCCTGGGATCAAGCCGAACCGCGCCTCCATAATGTTCACCAAAACATGGAGCACGGGGGCATCATCCTCCACTACAATTGTCCCGACGGGTGCCCGGACGAGATCGACCAGATGTCGGAGACGTCAGCCGGACGGATGAGCCTCAGGATGCGAACCAGAAATGGAGAAGAGCCGTTTCGCGTTGACCGCTTGGAATTGGCTCATGACGATGGAAGTGTACGACGACTCTCTGGCAAGAGATTTCGTTAAGAGCCATCTAAATTCAGCCAACGCGCCCGAGTGGCAGAACCGAGAGAGTCTAAATGGTCCGCGTCTGTCGGTATTTGCGCTATCGCCCATTGTACGCTAGCCGGATCCCTGATGCTTCGCTGTGATACGGACAGGCACCGGCCGCTAGTACCCCTGATCGACGGTTACAGCACTCGACCCGCATGAGCCCCGCTACCCTATGAAAAAAATACCTCGCAAAGTCTTAGAATCTCGCTCAGCCAAGGTGAATGACGGAGGCTTACTATCCGAGGCGCGCTCGTCACGCTCGGCTATAACAGTTTGAGGAGTCAGAGTGTTGAGAGCGTCCGCGCGGGGAAATACTTTCAGATTGAGGTCGAGTCACCGTCCAAACGCGAAGCATCCGAGAGCGTCGAGGGGATGTGCAAGCAGCTTTTGGCGAACCCCGTCATCGAGCAATACGAGTTTGAATTGACCTGTGCCGGCTAACTGTCTAGATCGCCTAGGGACGAGGTCGGGCAGCAACAAGCCCGGCGATCCCGACTACGGACTAGCATACGAGTGTACGGGTTTGTCCTTGTGCGGTGCGCACCACTTACGCGTCTACGGTTGGGTAAGCCTCGCATCACTAGCCGCATTATCGGCCAGCCCATGCCAAGATTGATACGCAGCCACCTTTGTAGCTGTCGTATACCCTTCATCAACTCCTATACACTTCAGAGGGTGCGTTAATGGTGGACCACCGCTCCAGGGCAAGGCAACATCACTCGTGAACCCCCACCAGATGGGGTCTAGTGGTGTGCAATTCGGTACAAAGGGGAAAGGATTAGTGGCAGGGGTGGCAGGATTCGAACCCGCGGCCTACGGTTTTGGAGACCGTTGCTCTACCAGCCTGAGCTACACCCCTGCGCCTTTAGCGGCCTTTCGATTGTACGACCCCCGTCCACACAGGGTCAATAATGCTATGTGTCAGACTATCGCGTAGTTCATAATATTTTTCGATGCGACGGCAAAGTGGCTTGCCGCGGATTTCTTACGGCGGCACGGTGAAAAAAAAGACGATGGGGGTATAATCGGGCGGAACAACTATCGAAAAACAAAAACCGAGGTTACGTATATGCGAGGCGCTGACGCAGTTGCCAGGACGTTGCGAGCGGCGGGGGTGTGAGCGGATTTTCACGCTCTCCGGGAACCAGATCATGCCGGTGTTCGATGCCTGTCTCGACGCCGACATAGACCTCTTGCACGTCCGCCAGGAGGCCGCGGCGGTACACATGGCCGACGCCTGGGGCAGGCTGACCGGCCAGCCCGGTGCAGCCTGTCACGCGCGGTCCTGGAGCTCGCAACACTACCCTCACGGGACTGCTACGTCGCGATCGATTCGGAGTCGCGCGCTGCCCTGCTGACCGTGGGTGGGACCCCGATGAGCCAGCACGCCAAGGCGCGTTTCAGGCGATGGCGCAGGCCCAGAGATCGCACAGTCACGTCTCGAAGGCCTCATGGACCGCGGAGACGCGCCTCCGGCCTGCCCAACGACATCCGCAGCGTTGGACATCGCCACGTCCGGGCGCCCGGGCCCTGTCACAATCGCCCTACCCTTCAATACCGTCGACGGCGAGGTCGACTCTCACCTGAGGACGCGCTCGTCAGATGCGCGTGCGAGTCATCGTCGGAACGTGTCATCGACGACGGCGATGCCTCTCGCGCATGCTGTCCGAACTGCGAGGAGCCAAGACGCCGCTCATTTTGGCGGGGTCGATGATGATGCGGTGGCGAGCGCATGCATCGCTGGCGATCCTCAGCGGCCGACGGCGCGCCGTCGTGGAGATGGAGAGTCCGCGCGGGACGAACGATCCTGCCCTGGGCGCGTTCGCCGAGGTGCTCGCCGAGGCCGATCTGATCAGCGTTCCGCTCATACCGGCAGAAGCTGGACTTTACCACCCTGAAGATGGGACGGAGCGCGCCGACTGATCCGGACTCGACTTCCGTGTTAATCCAGATCGACGATCGACCCGACCCCTCGGCAATCGATCTGACCCGCAGGAACGTCGGCGACCCGAGAGAGATGGCGATGAGCATCGGTCGCCCCGATCCCTCTCCGACTCGACGACTCGTGGAGCTGCTGACCGCGACTGCTGCGGAAAGCGGCTTGGCGACGAGGTGAGCGAATTCCCCGCCGTCAGACTACCGCCGCACCTCTGACGTCTGAACTGCGAGCGGACAGCGAGCCTCTGCACTCGTACGAGGTCGCTGCGGCGATTCAGACGTACCTCGATGAAGACCCAAGCTCCGTGTTCATCTGTGACGGCGGCGAGTGGGGCCAGTGGGCGCAGGCCTGCATCGGCGCCGACGAGGATCCTCAACGGCCCCGCCGGCTCCATCGGCACGTCGATCCCGTTCGCCTTGGCGGCGCGATTGGCACGGCCCCGACGCACGGATCGTGACGGTCCTCGGCGACGGGACCGCCGGGTTCCACATCATGGAGTACGACACCGCCGTGCGTACGACACGCCATTCGTCGCGGTGCTCGGCAACGACGCGGCTTGGAATGCGGAATACCAGATTCAATTACGGGAGTACGGCGACGAGCGTCTCGTGGGTTGCGAGCTTCTACCCTCTCGGTACGACCGTGTCGTCGAGGCGATCGGCGGTCACGGCGAGAACGTCGAGTCGGCGAACGACCTGGCCCCTGCCCTGGAGCGAGCGGGAGCGTCGGCCCTCCCTGCCCTCGTCAACGTGAATCTCGCCCGAGACGCGGCACCCGTGGTGCGACGAGGGACCGACGCACCCCAGGCCAGCTCCGCGATGCTGCACTGAAGGCAGATCGTACCCACAAACTGCGGGCTAGTCACTGAACTTGTCCGGCCACCAGTCGGGCCAGACCGACTCCCCTTGGTATGGAGAGCGCGGATCCCAGAAGCTGCGGGTCTGGATCGTTAGCTCGCGGATATTCGGGCGGTCGAGCGCGGCGGGTAGCGGGGATATCCTCCCCGGCACGCCTATGACGAAGCTTCTCGGCGGGATGTCCTTGGTCACGACCGCGCCTCCCGCAATGAAGCTGCCCTCGCCGATGGTGATGTCCGGCATCACCGTCACGCCGCCTCCGATCATCACGTCGTCCTCGATGGTCGCCCCGCGAGGAGTCGGCATCGGCTCGATGCGGCCGGGAAACCGGTCGTTGGTAAATGTGACGCCGGGGCCGATGAACACGTGGTCGCCCACCCACGTGCGGGAAGGTATGTACACGTGGGACATCACACGCACCCCGGTACCAAAGCGAACGATGCCCTCAATCGTCGACTGGTTCATGAGCGTGCAGTAGTCGCCCATCTTGACGAGGGCCCGGACGACGCAGTTGTATCCGGCCTGGAAGTGGTCTCCTATGCGCGTGTCTCCGTAGATGACCGTCCCTCGCCGAATGACACAGTCCCTACCCAGTATCGCGGGGCCGCAGTCCTCGTGGTAGCGAAGTCCTATCTCCACGTTCGGCTCGATGATCGTCCCATCACCGATTTGCGCGTTGTCGAATCGCTGGCGTCGAGAGTCTCCATGCGGCCCTCCATAAGCCCGTCTGCATGATGCCGGAAGGATACCATGCCGATCTGCCTTGTTGACTGCCCTCTAGCCCGTTGCTACGCTTGGGCCATGAGCACTTGGGTTCGCGCGGTGTCTTCATTATTTCTCGTCCTAATCGTTCTGGCGGCGTGTGGACAGGAGGAACATTTCATAAGACCCATCTCGTTGGACGTCCCGAAAGTCACGTTTGACGCCGATGGCTTCAGTCCCCTGCGGCTCGAAATCGAGGTCGGGCAGCGGGTGCTGTTCGCAAACGAGTCGGAGACTGTGTTCTGGCCCGCATCGAATATTCACCCGACACACCAGATCTACGCCGAGTTCGACGCGAAGGCTCCCATCGAGTCCGGAGGTTTCTGGGCCTTCACATTCGAGCGTCCCGGATTCTGGCGGTATCACAACCACCTCGGTCCAGAGCGCAGCGGGCTGGTCGTCGTCAGCGGCGACCCTGTCGAACCACCCGTGCCCCTGGTGCTGACGGCGGAGGGCCTTGACTTCGACGAGCCGTACGATCTGTCTCTCGCGCAGTACATGGAACTGTACGAAAGCGACAACGCCATGACGAGGTTCCTGCACGAATACGGTCCCTCGGAGACCGTAAAAGCCCTGCTTGAAGGGTCGAAGCGCACGAACTCCGACTGCCACCAGCGCGCTCACGATGCCGGCCGCATGGCATACGAGCTGTTCGGCGCGGCGGCATTCTATCTGTCGAGTCATGAGTGTCAGGCCGGGACCTATCACGGAGCTACTGAGGCGCTTTTCAGAGATCGCGGTACCATCAACCTTCGCGAGGACGTGTCCGTCCTGTGCAGCTATGCGAGCGTCTCCTTCTACTACCTGCAGTGCCTTCATGGAGTCGGACACGGTCTTATGGCATGGACGAGCTACGAGCTCCACGACGCCCTCTCGCTGTGCGAGGAACTTGACTCCACTACCGACCGCAGGGCCTGCTACTCCGCGTCTTTATGGAGAACGTCATAGGCGGTCTAACGGGACTCATGGGCCACGTGACTGAGTACCTTTCCGACGACCCGCACTACCCCTGCAACTCGCTCGACGAGCAGTATGTGCAGATGTGCTACTTCTACCAGAGCACCCGCATGATGATCCTCTACGAGAACAACCTCGGCAAGGTCGCTGAGACCTGTGCAGTGGCCCCGAAGAGGCCCACCACTACTGCTTCCGCAGTCTTGGCAGGGACGTGGGCGGCTTCACGGTCGGAGCTCCCGGACGCGCCATCGAGCTGTGCGGCCTCGCGGAGGATCCGACCAACCGCGCTTACTGCATCGAGGGAGCCGTACAGAACAGGTTCTGGGAGGTCTCAGGGGCCGACGAAGCGCTGTCGATGTGCGCAATGTCGCCGACCAGCGCGACCGGTTCGCCTGCAATCAGACCATCGTCTTCCGCGCTCAGAGCTCTATGAGACTGCAGAGGCATTCTCCGCTTTCTGTGATCGTGTGGACGAGAGCTTCAGGGCGTGGTGCCACAGCAAAGAGATTGCGCAGGTCGGCAGCGAGTCTCCATAGAGGCGGGACGCACATCCAACCGGTCGATGTGACTTCCCACCTGCTCATCGCACTCGTGGTTGTCTCTTGGATATCTGTTGACAGCCTCACCGTCCGTTCATAGACTTACGACCAACGTCGGGGACTTGAACGGTTCGAGTTTCCCGCGACGGACAATCTCAGAGAGGCTCTGGATGACGGAAGAACCGTCCTTCGGCATGAAGATCGCCAGACACGTTCGCGCGACGCTTATCGCGGGCGTCCTGATTCTCGTTCCCATCGCTATCACCTACGTGCTGCTGCTGTGGGTATTCAACAGCATCGATGGCCTGCTCGCGCCTGTTGTCGACAGATCCATTGGTCGGCATATTCCCGGGCTGGCCTGCTCGTACTGCTCATCATCGTCTATCTTCTCGGCCTGATCTGGACCAAGAGGCTTGGCCGCCGCACCATCCGGACTCTGCAGCTCTTTCTCCTAAAGGTCCCCCTGATCGGAGCGATATACGGCCCCGCAAGGAAGCTCATCGAGTCGTTCACGCGGCTGAAAGCACGGCCGGCTTCAAGCGCGTGGTGGTCGTCGAGTACCCGAAGCAGGGCACCTGGATGATCGGATTCCTCACGGGGATATCGAAATGTCGTGCCCGGCACCACGATGGGTGTGATCTATCTTCCAACCGCGCCAACTCCCAACTCCGGATGGGTGGCGATGGTGCCGATCCAGAACATCTACGACACGACGATGACCGTTCGAGAAGCTATGTCGATGGTGCTCTCCGGCGGGATATCCTCGCCGGTGCAGATTGATCTCAAACCGATGGACCCCTTGGAGGTGGCCGAGTTTGCAACCATTGGTCCGCCGGGGTCGCTGCCCACGGTCCGCCCCGAGTCCGGAGTGTTCAAGCTGCCTTTCATGGGCGACCGCGACGACGAAAACAAAACGAGGTGAAGTGATATGGGAGTTGACGCCAACAAAGTTCGGCTAACGGGAGAGAATTCGTTCCTGCGACTGGGCGAGTCCGCCGAAGCGCCGCCTACGACGAGTAACAGCCATTGGCGAATCGTTCACTCGCCCAGGGGTCCGGGCCATGTGCTCTTCACGAAGGGGGAGTTGACCGGAGACGAAGCCCGCATCTACTCCGACAACATCGACATGGCGCGGTGGCTCCAGGAGGGCGTGCAGGCGTCCATGGGCGACCAGTACGCCGGTGATATCCCAATCGTCGAGGCGGACTTCTGGAAGTCCGGCGACACCCTATCCTTTTGGACTGAGTACATTGAGTCGCGCGACGACTACATCACTCTGACGTGGTACGACATCGGTGAGCCGGTGATGGTGGCAAACCCGCCCGGCGAAAGGAGGCCAGCCGCACGGCGTGTACAGCCTCCTCATCCCCTGCGCGAGGGCTCAGATGACCGTGAACGGCAGTCGTTGCGTCCGGGAAGGCGCACCCCGGCCGTCTGGACGACTCGACCGTCATCAGCACGTGCTGCATCGCCCTATCGGAGACGTGGACCATCCCGCGAGACCACGAGTGGGCTTTAGACTGAGAGGGGCTTTCTTCTAACTCGCCCGCTCACTCTAGGCCCTATCAGGTCGCCGCCTCTGCGCCTCCAACCACCTGCGCTTCTGCTCCCGGCGTGTCCTCTCATCCGGCGGGACGAAACGGGCATGGAACGCCGCTCGATACTCCTCGAACGCGCGATGCGGATAGCAGCCCTGATCTCCTCCATGAGACGCAGCACGACCGGACGTTGTGGACCGTCGCCAGACGGTACGCGAGAAGCTCGTTGGCTTTGAAGAGATGGTGGACGTACCCTGCCGAGAACGTCTCGCACGTGTAGCAGTCGCAGTCCGCCTCGATTGGCGTCTGTTGGCTACGAAAGCGCGCCGTATCGACGTTGACACGTCCATCTCGAACGAAGAGCGCGCCGTTGCGCGCGATTCGGGTCGGCAAGACGCAGTCGAACATATCGATTCCGCGAGCCACGCATTCGACAAGGTCCTCCGGCGAACCGACGCCCATGAGGTATCGGGGCCGTTCGGCAGGCAAGAGTGTGGTCGTATGCCCAACCGTGTCGTACATGTCGTTTTTGGATTCCCCTACGCTGAGACCGCCAAGTGCGTAGCCGGGGAAGTCTAGCGCAGTGATCAGCTCCACCGATACTTCACGCAGATCAGGAAAGGTCCCGCCCTGAACGATACCGAAGAGCATCTGGTCGTCACGAGTTTGCGCCTCTCGGCATCGCTCTGCCCATCGTGTCGTCAGTTCGACGGCTTCGGCCACACCGGTACGGTCGCTTCCACCGGGCGCGCAAACGTCGATCGGCATAATCACGTCCGCCCTGATGCCCTCCTGATGGCGTATGACCGATTCGGGACTGAACATGTGCTTGCTGCCGTCGATGTGCGACCTGAACTCTATCCATCCTCGCTGATGTTCCGCAAGTGTTCGAGGCTGAAGCCCTGAAAGCCTCCGCTATCCGTCAGCGTCGGACCGTTCCAGGCCATGAACGCCGCGAGGCCGCCCGAATTCCGAACAGACTCCACGCCGGGCCGGAGATACAGGTGGTAGGTGTTCCCGAGCAGAATCGTCGCTCCCATCCGGCGAAGGTCGTTCGGATCAACCGCCTTGACCGAGCCTAGTGTCGCTACGGGCATGAAGGCCGGGGTCGGCACGTCACCGTGCGCCGTGTGGAGCGTCCCAATACGGGCACTGCCCTCGGTCTTGTGAAGTGTGAAACGTGTCATGACTTTCGATTGTGGGCCAGTTTGTTTTTGACTGCCTGTCCTTCGCGCTTCACGTCATTATATTCCAGACCGGGCCTCGGCAATCGAGTCTTGTGTTCCGTTCATGTCCTTCCGGCAAGACCGCCACAATTTGACAATAACAAGAACAATGCCTCAAAATGCCACAGAATGTCACAGTTTTCGAGAATTCACGCTGCAATCGTAACGATGTCAGACCCCACACCAATCGCCCTCATGAGCAGCGATATGCGCCCAGCACGATGAGGCCGGCTTGCCCTGTAGGCCGACAACAATCGTTTTTGGACTGAACCCGATTGAGTATAATGTTGCTTTCACCTCCGCCAACAGAAAGCGACCGACAATGAACTCGAACGAGATACGGGAACGATTCCTCAGCTACTTTGAATCACAGGGGCACTCACGAGTTGCCAGCTCCTCACTCATCCCGGTGGGCGACCCTACCCTGCTGCTCACCAACGCGGGCATGGTGCAGTTCAAGCCGTATTTCTCGGGCGAGGCAACCCCTCCGAATCGCCGGCTGACTTCGTCGCAGAAGTCCTTCCGCACCGTCGACATCGACGAGGTGGGCGACGCGACTCACCTGACGATGTTCGAGATGCTGGGAAACTTCAGCTTCGGCGACTACTTTAAGGACGGCGCCATGGAGTTCGCGGTCGACTGCCTCGAATCCGCCATGGGTCTGCCGAGGGAGAATTTCTCCGCCACGGTCCACGAGGGCGACGACGAGGCGTACGACCTCTGGCAGAAGCACGGCATCCCGACGGAACGCATCTATCGATTCGGCGATGCGGACAACTGGTGGGGGCCTCCCATTCATGGAGATGAGGGCCCGTGCGGGCCGTGCGCCGAGCTCCACTACGATTTCGGAGACGCCCGTCCCGGCTGCGGCCTCGACGACTGCGGCCCCAACTGCGAGAACGTGAACCCGGATACGGGGCTGGTCTGCCAACGATACGTGGAGCTGTGGAACCTCGTGTTCATGCAGTTCTACCGAAACCCGGATGGCAGCCTCCCTCCCCTGCCGCAGACCGGCATCGACACGGGAATGGGCTTCGAACGGCTGGTGGTCGTCCTTCAGGACGCCGAGGACATCTACGGGACAGACCTGTTCCTGCCACTCATTCGCAAGGTCGAGGCGATCGCCGGTCACGACTCCGAAGAGAGCGCCGAAGTGAGGCAGGCGATGCGCGTCGTCGCCGAGCACGGGCGAAGCTCGGCGTTCCTCATTGCCGACGGCGTTGTTCCCTCCAATGATGGGCGGGGCTACGTTTTGAGGCGGCTCGTGAGACGTGCCATCCGTCACGCCCGCAGGCTCGGCATGGACGAGCCGTTCCTCGGAGATATCGCCGATGCCGTAACCGACATCATGGGAGACGCCTACCCGGAGCTCCGCAACAATCGCGATTTCGTACAGACGGTCATCAAGCTGGAGAAGAACGATTCTGTCGGTCTTTCCAGAACGGCTACGCGATGCTGAAGCGACGCCTCGCAGGCGCGGACTCCCTGGCGGGTGAGACTGCCTTCCGCCTCTGGGATACTACGGATTCCCCGTCGAGATGACCCAGGAGATCGCCGCGGAGAGCGGTGTGGGGTGGACATGGAGGGCTTCGAGCGGCACATGGCCGAGCAGCGCGAGCGTGCCCGCGCCGGCGCGACGTTCGGCGCCGACCGCACGAAGATCCCGGCAGTACGAGAGCCTCGTGTCGGCGGCGTGAAGTTCCTCGGCTACGAGTCGCTGGTATCGCACACGGTCGCCGTCGGCATGCTATCCGGCGGTGAGGTTGTGGGCGAGGTAACCGAGGGTGACGAGGTCGAGATCGCGCTCGTGGAGACCCCGTTCTATCCCGAGGGCGGCGGTCAGGTCGGCGACGCGGGCGAGATCGTCGGGCCGGAGGGCAAGATTATCGTTCACGACACGCAGCGAGTCATGCCCGATCTCATCATGCACTTCGGCAAGGTCGTACAGGGCAAGATAGCGTTGGGACAGCCCATCGACGCCTACGTCGATCCCGTGCGCGAGAGGATACCGCGCGGAACCATACCGCCACGCATCTGCTTCCACGCGCCCTGCGCGAGGTGCTCGGCGCGCACGTGCGTCAGGCCGGGTCGCTCGTGGCCCCCGACAGGCTTCGCTTCGACTTCTCCCACGTCGAGCCCGTGACGCCCGAAGAGATGCGACAGATACAGTTCCTCGTCAACGAGAAGATTCGACACAACGCAACAGTGATGAAGTCGGAGGACAGGTACTCCAACGCCATTGAGCGTGGCGCTCTCGCGTTCTTTGGCGACAAGTACGAGGACACCGTGCGCCTCATTGAGATCGCGAACGGCGCGACCTTCAGCTTCGAGGTCTGCGGCGTACGCACGTAGCCCGGACGGGCGAGCTTGGCTCCGTCTTCGTGCTCGGCGAATCGAGCATCGGTGCGGGAATGCGCCGCATCGAGGCCACGAGCGGACGCGGAGCCGAGCGCACCGCCAACGAGCGGATATATGCCGCCAACGCGGTGGCCTCCAAACTCCAGACTCCCGTTGCCGACATAGAGGGCCGCATAGACGGCCTGCTCGACGAACTGTCGCAACTTCGCGCGAGAAGGAGACCCTTGAACGCAAGCTCTCTCTCATTCGTCCGCAAGCGATCTTCTCGAACGGCGGCAGGACGTTGGAGGCGTTTCCGTGCTGGCGGCGAAGGTTGATGCCGCGAACGTGGACTCCATGCGGGAAATGGGCGACTGGCTCCGGGACAAGATGGGCAGCGGTGTCGTCGTGCTCGGCGCGGTCATAAACGAGCGTCCTTCGCTCATCTCGATGGTCACGCCCGATCTGCGGTCGCCGGGCTGGACGCCGCCGGCATCGTTCGAGGTGCGGCCAAGGTGATCGGCGGCGGCGGCGGCGGAAGACCGGATGCCGCACAGGCGGGAGCGGGACGCCTCAAAACTCGATGACGCACTCAACCTCGTGCCAAGCCTCGTCGAAGAGCAGCTGGACCAAGCGTGAGGATTCTCGCCCTCGACGTAGGAGACAAACGCATCGGCGTCGCCGTCAGCGACCTGCTGGGCATTCTCGCGTCACCGCTCATCGCAATCGAACGCACGTCGGACAGTAAGGCCATCGACGCAATACTGGAAATCGCCGACGAACAGGAAGCGGGCGAAATCGTCGTCGGTCTCCCCATCTCGCTGAGCGGCGGGTACAGCGATCAGACAAAGTCTGTGGCCGCGTTCGTACGGAAGCTGAGGCCCGTTCTCCGGTTCCTGTGAACACGGCTGACGAGCGATATTCCACCGTCGAGGCCGAGCGGCTCTTGAGTCAGTCCAAGCCCCAAAGGGCGCGAAGTCGAGGCGAAATCGACGCGCGGCAGCGGCGGTCATCCTGCAGTCCTACCTCGACTCGCGAGCGTCCGGCTAGCCTTTCGCAACACGCGGGAGTTCCGCCCTATTCTCGCTCCCCTGCCCGATTTCGTCAGATTCCCGGTCCGTCAAGGACGTCCTGAGCGTCTGATATACTAGGGCCACATTCGCCCGGGACCCCTGATGACCAAGCAGCTCGGCGTCATTGGATATCCGCTCTCTCACACCCTGTCGCCCGTCTTCCAGCAGGCGGCGCTCGACTACCACGCGATCCCGGTGACGTACTCGGCTGGCCGACACCGCCGGAACGCCTTACCCACACCGTCGAACGACTGCGCGGCGCGGAGTACATGGGGTTCAACATCACGATTCCCCATAAAGAGCATCTGGTGGAATTGGTAGACGATGTGGAGCGCAATGGCGCGAAACATCGGAGCGGTAAACACGGTCGTCAATCGTGACGGGGCACTTGCCGGCTACAATACCGACGCCTACGGATTCGTCAAGAGCCTGAAGGAGAAGGCCGATTTCGAGCCGCGTGGCAAGACCGTTCTATGCTGGGGGCAGGCGGGGCCGCGAAGGCGCTGCGTACGCCCTGGCAGGCGAAGGCGTGGAGCGTCTGACCATCGCCAACAGGACGGTCGCGCGGGCGGAGTCGTTGGCCGAGGACGTAGGAGGACTCCTCAACGGTCGACGCCGTTCCTTTGGAGTTGTGTCGGGTGACGCCGACTTGATCGTTAACTCGACGTCCGTTGGCATGGCGTCGGGCGATAGCGCTGGGCGGACGCCGCTGGAGGCCGCTTCTATACCCCGCGACGCGCTCGCATACGACATGGTGTACACTCCGGCAGAGACGCCGTTCCTCCGTTGCGCTCAGGACGCAGGAGCGCGCGTATTGGTGGACTGTGGATGCTGATCTACCAGGGCGCGGCGGCCTTCGAACTGTGGACCGGAAAGAAAGCCCCCGTAGACGTGATGTACCGAGCCGCTCAGCAGGCGCTTGATAGTGGACGAGACCTCATGGGACCGAACATCTATCTGACCGGGTTCTCCGGCAGCGGCAAATCGACCGTCGGTAAACAGGTCGCCGCCATGACCGGCTGGACCTATCGCGACACCGACGACGAGATCGTCGCAGCCACCGGTCGCGCCATCGAGGATATCTTCTGCGAAGACGGCGAGGCGGCGTTCAGGAAGCTCGAAAGAAGTGTCTTGGAATCGGTCTCCCAGGGTGAACGGCAGGTGGTCTCGACCGGCGGGGTATTGTCCTCGACGAGGGAACCCGGCGCACCATGGACGCGACGGGCATCATAGTCTGTCTCGAAGCCCGCGCCGACACGATTTACCGCCGGTTGTCCGTCCAGACGAGACCCATGACGAGCAGGTAGTCCGGCCACTCTTGCAGGACTCCGACCCGTTGCGTCGCATCATCAGCCTCAAGGCCGAGCGACAGCCGCTGTACGCCCTCGCCCACTGGACTATCCATACCGATGAGTTGTCCGTGACCGAGGTGGCTTCCGAGGTCGTGAGAGCACGCGATATCTGCTCGAACCGGGCGAGTTCGACGGAGTCCTATGACGCCGACCTTGCGGCAACGGTGCGCACGTCCTCCGGGGACTACCCCGTATGGGTGGCTGGGGACTCTCCCACTCGGTCGGTGAGCGCATCAAGTCCCTGATAGATCCCTCCGCCGCCTACGTCATCACCGACAATCTCGTACATCGACACGCGCGAAGGTCAAATGTCGATGGAGGCGGCCGGAGTTCCCAGCCACATCTTCGTCATGGAGGCGGGCGAACGACACAAGAGCCTCGACACCCTTTCGCACATCTACAGGTGGCTTGCCGAGCGGAAGGCCGAGCGGGCCACCTCATCGTCGCGGTCGGCGGCGGAGTCGTGGCGACGTGGCCGGGTACGCGGCGGCGACCTATCTGCGCGGTATGCCGGTCGTGCAGGCCCCGACCACGCTCGTGGCGATGATGGACGCTGCCGCGGCGGCAAGACCGCCGTCGACCTGCCGCAGGGCAAGAACCTCGTCGGGGCGTTCAAGCAGCCGGAGTTCGTTCTCGCGGACGTGGAGGCGCTTTCCACCCTACCCGAGCGCGCCCTCGTTTCAGGTTGGGCGGAGGCTATCAAGCACGCGCTGATCCTGGACGAACCGCTGCTCAGAGTCTTTGAAGAGAACGTCGACGCAATAGCAGCGTTGGAACCGGAGACGGCGAGCGACGCGCTCCGCCGGAGCGTCGCCATCAAAGCCGACGTGGTATCGCGCGATGAGCGGGAGACGCTTGGCATTCGCGCGTGCTGAACTACGGTCATACGACCGCCCACGCGCTCGAAGCCGTTACGGGCTATGACCGCTACCTTCACGGCGAGGCGGTGAGCATTGGCATGATGGCGGCGGCGAAAATCTCTAACAGGATGGGCATGTTGAGCGACGACGACGTTCTCCGCCAACGCCTAGTGCTGGAGGCCTTCGGGCTGCCACTAAAGTACCGAGACGCCGGTCCTGCGGCCATCAGAGACGCGATGAGCATGGACAAGAAGACGGTCGGCGGGAGAGTCCGGTGGGTGCTCTTGGACGGCATCGGCAATGCGGTGACAAGAAGCGACGTTCCCCCTGAGTTCATCGACAAAGCGCTGCGAGAGGTGTCCGAGCAATGAGATCGCGGTTTAGTCTCCCCAGATGGTTGAAGAATGGCTGGCGCTGGTGATCCTTGGCTGTGCGACGGCCACCTTCGGTGTCATGGTCGGCACCGGCGGCGGCGTTATCTTCGTTCCCATGCTGCTGATTCTCTTCGATTTCGATCCCGAGATCGCGGCAGGCACCTCGCTGACCCTCGTTGCCTTTGAACAGCTTTGCGGGCACGTACACCTACACGCGCCTGGGGTTCGTCGATGTGAGGAGCGGCATTCTCTTTGCCGTCGTCGCAATCCCGGGCTCCATAATTGCCCCGTTCGCCGTCGCCAAGATCAGCGGCGACCTGTTTCGGATCCTCTTCGGATTACTCCTTGTCGTACTTGCCGCGCAGCTGCTCCTCCGGTCATATATGCCTAAACGAGTGAAGAAGCCCAAGAGGATGCGCTCCTTCAGGTCGTTCATCAAGGAGCGCCGCATCGACACCAAGCGCGGTCAGCGGTTCCGCTATCACTTCAACGAACCCCTGGCGACCTCGACCAACTTCGCCATCGGTTTCGTATCCGCCTTCTTCGGTACGGGCGGCGGCTTTCTGAGAACGCCTCTGCTCGTGGGCGTGTTCAACTTCCCGGTGCGAGTGGCTGTGGCGACCTCGGTGTTCGCCCTCTCGTTCTACTCGACCGTAGGATCGGTCGTTCACGCCTCGCTCTTGCACGTTCAATGGTTCCCGACGGTCTGTTCGCGGGATTGGCATACTCATCGGCGGACAGATCGGGGCGCGGCTGGCTGTGAGGATCCAGGGCGCTTGGATCGTCAGGCTGCTCGTCCTGCTTCTCTTCGTCATGGGCAGTCAGGTACTCTACGAGGGCATACGGGGCTAAAGATTACATTCGACTTCCGCGAGGCACAAACATGAACATCAGCAAAGAGGCTAGAGACATCCACTACTCGGCGCTCGTCGTCGACACGCACTCCGACAGCCTAGCGTGGCCCACACGGCACGGCGTCGATATCGGGCAGCGCCAGGAAGAGACGCACATGGACCTGCCCCGTATGAAGGAGGGGAACCAGAACGTCCAGTTCTTCGCGTGCTTCGCCTCGCGGGCTGGATCGAAAAGAAAAAGGTCGTGCAGGTGACTCTCGACTACATGGACTCATTCCACACGCTCATGCAGAACTACCCCGAGACAGATCGAGCAGGCCACGACGGCGGACGACGTGCGGCGCATCACCGACGCAGGAAAGCTAGCAGGCATCCTGTGCATCGAGGGCGGACACTCCATCGACGACGACCTGTCCATCCTGCGAATGTACCATCGCCTCGGCGCACGATACATGACGCTCACCTGGAACAACACCAACAACTGGGCCGACGGCGTGCTTGACGAGCCTCGTCACGAAGGACTGAACCACTTCGGCAAGGAGGTGGTGCGGGAGATGAACCGGCTCGGAATGCTGGTCGACATCTCACACGTAGCTCCCGCCACTCTGGGACCGCCATGCGACCAGCGCCACACGAAGACACGTCATCGCCTCCCACTCGTCAGCCAAGGCCAGTGCGCGCGCTCCCCGGCACGTGGAGAGACGACCACCAGATCCGGGCCGTGCCGACAGAGGGAGCCGCGTCATCAGGCAGTCAATACGAGAGATAACGTTCGCACGGCGAGGACGATACCGCACTAGCGCAAAAGGACGCCCGTCGACGCGAGAAGGCGACGAAGTACAAGAGGCGAACCAAGGACATCCGGCGAGTCGACGCCTCAAGAGACGCGCCCTGCGAGCAACGACGAGCGCCACGACGGAAAAACGTCGACGGCGAACATGTCGAACCCACTACACCGAGATAGTCGACCACATCGACCACATGGTCTCCGTCGCGGCGTCGACCACGTCGGGCTTGAGTAGGACTCGACGCGCGCGACACATGCGGAGGGATGAGGACTGCACGAAAGTGCCCCTTATTACCGACGCGAAAACTGGTCAGGCGACGGATACGGCGAGACGATGATCGTCCGCCACGATGTCTCGGCGAGAACTTCATGAGGGTCATGGGAGAGGCGCTCCCCGTTTAGGACGCGGCCCAGCAGAGCCGCAACGAGCTACGAGTCCGTCGGAGCTACATTTGGAAAGCGCGGCACACTGTAACGATTCCGGTCAGGAGGCAGTCCTTTGACGTCCATACCCGACCCAGTCGCGTGAGCGGGTTGCTTTGGTTCGGACGCTCTTTGACGACGGTGTCCTTGTCGGTCGCGCCGCTCCAGGGTGAGGGGAGCCGGTTCGTACCGAAGATGCGCGTCATTATCGGGTCGTCGTCCCCCTCGCCGTCGGAGTGGACCGTATACCAACGAGCCCTCTGCTCGTCCCAACTCAACCTTGATGTTTCGTACTTCGCCCGTCCCACGACAGCTACAGTATCACCATGTAGAGAACCCTCAGTCGACTTGCATTTCTGTCTATGAATAATCGACTGCACTATGGATACTCCAAGCCGTTCCTTTTGAAAACCGGACATGCCCAGCGCCTCCAAGCCTCCTCGCGCCTTATCCAGCGTCTCTTGGTACTCGGATTCGGGGTCGGAGTCGGCAACGATTCCGCCGCCGACCTGCAGGTAGACCTGCCGACCCTTCTAGTCAACATCGTGCGAATGGGGATGGACAAGCTGCCATCGAGAGCCGTCGAAGCGATGATATCCGATCGCGCCGCACCCGCCAGTAGCACGGCGCCGCTGTACGGCTCAGATCTCGTCGATGATCTCCATTGCCCTGATCTTCGGCGCTCCGGTCACCGACCCGCCCGGAAAGCACGCCGTCAGCAGGTCGACTGCATCGTGTTCGGGCCGGAGCCTCCCCGTTACCGAGGAGACGAGCTGATGCACGTCGGGTATCCCTCGACGGTGAAAAGCTCCGGCACCCGGATCGATCCCGGTATGCACAGACTCTTCCGAGGTCGTTGCGGAGCAGATCGACGATCATGATGTTCTCTGGCGACGGTCATTTTCACTGAGTGCCAGTTCCCTGCATAGCCGGCTCGTCGCTCCGGCGTCGGTCCGCGCGGAAGCGTATAGCCACTTCACGGTCGAGTCCCCATACGAACCGCATCTCGCAGCCGAATGTAACTGTTCGGAGAGGAGGACGCGCTCAAGAAGACGAACGATCGGAAATCCGAGGTAGGCCCCGAAGGCGCGGGAGCGGTGCGTCGCAGGGCTTGATAGAGTGCCCAAGTGTCCGCATCGACGGTGGCCTCGAATCGCTGGGAGATGTTTGCCTGGTAGATGTCGCCGGCGACGATATATCTCTTCACGCGGTTCACCGCCTCGAGATACTGTCCGCGCGTGAAGTTCGACCGAAGATTCTTCGCAAGAGTGGGCAACCCGTTCGTGCGATCTGAGGCAACACGCCCGTGCCGAATGCGGTCTCTAACCCACTCAGCCCGATCTCCCCTACTAAACTCGGTCGTCATGAGCCATGCCCGGTCATCCGCATGGTCGAATGCGACAACCCAGTCGTAAATGCGCTATGCTCATGTCCGGCAGAGCGAGGTCATCGACCGCTCTTCCGGGCAGTCGTTCGAGGAGGCCGCCCATCTCGTATCCGAAGTAGCCTATCGCGCCTCCCTGAAACGGTGGCCCACCCTTGCAGCGACTCGTTCTGAAGTCCGCCAGTATGCGCTTGAGTACCGAGAACGGATCGTCTTCCAATCGAGTTACACTGCCGCGTTCCACCACGTCTACTTGCCTACCCTTGGAACGCACCACCATAAGCGGATCGGCAGTGACGTAGGAGTACCGTCCAAGCCCGGGTCTCACGAGGGCGCTGTCTAATACCACCGGGTAATCGGCGTCCAGGAAGCCCGAAGTCACCCCAATCGGGTCGAGGTGAGGCTCTAACTCATCGATCCGGGTTCTTGTTGCTACGGCCTGGCGAGTCTGCAAGAGCGGTCCGGGCGACGCCAGATTGAGGCGAGACCGACATGCCACGTGGGCGAGTCCGCTGATAGCGCCGACTGTAATACTGTATAGTATTTGTCGCGACCGACACCACTGAACAGCATTTGCACGTCAACCATCATGGCCTTTCGACGGCTTCAAGACCGTCCTCGTATCCTCGAAATCGCATATGTGGCGACACTTGCCGCCCTGCGCCTCTTCCGCAACCGGCTGAACCCCGGCGGCCTAGTCGAGAAGGTGTTCGTGCCGGGAGAGAGAGTAACGAAGGGGCTCATCTTCGACTGCAAGATGTGCGCGACTGCGTCCTGCACAACACGGGCATGACGTGTCCAATGACCTGCCCGAAGAACCTCCGCAACGGCCCGTGCGGAGGCGTTCGCCTCAATGGGAACTGTGAGATCATCCCCGAAATGCGCTGCGTATGGGTATCGGCCTGGGAACGATCTCAGAAGATGCCGCAGTTTGGCAGCGGGATTCATGAGGTCCTCACCCCAACGGACCGGCGGCTCGAGGGCACCTCGTCGTGGATCAACGACATCAGCCCAAACGTCACCAAGCGACCGGTTGGGTGGGCTGAATGAGGTCGGGCTCCCGACTCGAACGAGTCCTGCGGGCCGGACACTTCGCGGTAACGGCTGAGCTCCTCTCCCCGGACAGCGCCGACCCGCAAGCCGTCCTCGACCACGCAAAGGTCATCGGCGACTCGTGCGACGCCATCAACGCAACCGACGCATCGGGCGCGACCGCACACATGTCGAACGTTGCCGTCGCCGCTCTGCTCCGGCGGGCCGGATACGATGCTATCGTGCAGATGGCTTGCCGAGACAGGAACAGGATCGCGATGCAGGGCGACTTGCTGGGGCATCGCCGCGCTCGATGTGCGAAACGTCCTATGCCTGACCGGCGACGGCGTTGGCACGGGCGATCACCCCGAAGCAAAGCCCGTGTTCGATATGGACTCCATTACGCTGCTCCAAACGGCGCGAATCCTTCGCGACAGGGGACGGTTCCTCAGCGGCCGCACCATCACTTCGCCACCTCGCCTGTTTCTGGGAGGCGCAAGCAACCCGTTCGTCCCGCCCTACGATTTCCGTCCGCTGCGACTAAAGAAGAAGATCGAGGCGGGCGCGGACTTCATTCAGACTCAATACTGCTTCGATCTCCCGCGTCTGAGTACGTTCATGGAGCGCGTCGTCGACATGGGGCTTCACGAGCGAGTGTACATTCCCTCGTGGGCGTCGGTCCGCTCCGGTCAGCCAGGGTCGCTTACTGGATGCGCGACAACATCCCCGGTGTAGTCATCCCGGACTCCATAATCAGACGCCTGCTCGGCGCGGGGAAGCGGTCGCGCACCGAGGCAAGCGCATCTGCACCGAGATGGTCCAGCAAATAAAGGAAATTCCTGGTATCTCAGGAGTCCACATCATGGCCTACCGGCAGGAGCACTCGTCCCGGAAATACTTGGCGAGTCGGGTCTCTGCTTCCCAGACCCGGTTTGGAAGCCATTGAGCGTGCTTACGTCCCTGACGTTGATGCTGTCGAAACGGGCCGAAGCTAGGCGCTCCCAATTCGAAAGACGGACTTCCCGCACACCTTGCAGATGCCCTTCGTGGCTTGGCGGCCGTTCTTCATGGTGATCAGTTCCGCTCTATGACATCGCGTTCAGTTGTACACTTGAGACAATACGCTCGCATCACAATTAACCCCCAAGAAATGGATCCGCCCAGAGTTCCTCTACCGACGATCGGCCACCCTTCGGCAGAACTCATACCCCGGCGAGTCCATTGTATTGTCTTTACAAGTTTCGGACAAGTCCCAGAATGATTCAGGAAAATCCACGCATGTGTTGCACGCCGCCAACTGCGCCACGCACTTTCGTAGCAGAGGTAACCTACCCTACGTGGCATTCAAGTACGGGGAGAATCCACTACGACCTTCGTGCCGGCCAAGTAGTCGTGGACGTCACATGCTGCGGTCTTGGCGAGCATGATGCATTGATCGATGACGACGTATGGGGCGGTGATACGGGTACAAGATCCAGAGTTGACTAGAATATCGCAACACCACGTTCCTGTACGCGGTCCCCTTCACACCGTTCCTCCTCGATCGACCGATGCGCATACGTAGCAGAAGACGAAACTTTCTTGCTACGTCTGTCCCTCACGCCGGAGGAGGGCGACCTGGTAGGGAACTCCGACGATGCCCGAGCACGAGCAGCGCGAGCGTCGCTATCGCCGGGCCACCCATGTCTGCCGAGAACATCCCGGCGACGAACGCGGCAGGAGACAGCGGCAGGTCGACGATCCACGCCACGAGACGTCTCCACCTCTCGGCCGGGTACAGGACATCCAGCGGCGCGTCGGTTGAGCCGCCCAAGGGCGTCCTGCACCGTCGACACCAGCGGTCGTTCCGCGCATTCTTCGTCTCGCATCGGGGGCAGTTGATGGCTGGAGCGCGGCTCTGGAGGTCATCGCCGTCCTTCCCGCAGTTGTGTGACCGGCCTAGGGGCGCACACTACAATAGACGCTCAGGCGAGACGGCCTTCCTGATGAGGAACGAACGATGAAGCCGAGCTTACCCTAAGTCCCACTGCCGTTCAAGCGGAGCTTCACAAGAACGACGTGACGGACGTTGCGTAGGCTGCCGATCCGGAGGAGCAGCACATGTACAACCTGCTGCAGGCAGATCCTGCCCTGCGGATCATCCCTATCGCCCGCGAAGCCGAGAGTATGCCCATAGCGGCAGGCCTCTGGATAGGAGGGCGAAAGCCCGTGGTGATGATCCAAAACACGGGGTTCTTCGAGTCCGGCGACTCGGTGCGCGGCATGGCCGTCGATATCGCCGCGCCGTCGTCTCAGTCCCATTCATCGGTGACCGTGGATGGACTCGCCGCGGCGTCACGACCGACTCGGCCGCCCACATCACCGAGCCTACCCTTCACGCCTGGCGCATGACTTACTACCTCGTCGAGAACGATCGAGGGGAATGGCTGCGTACTCTGTGGCATTCGATGATGCGAAAGAAGCAGCGAAGGGTCGACAGTCATCATCGGCGGCGAGATTCGATAGGAACAAGCAAACCGAATCGAGACTTAGTATCATCAGGCGGTGCGTCGCGAGATACAGAGAAATTGTTGCAGTCGGGAATAATTCTCCTTCTACCTCTATGAAACCAGCCGCGAGATAGGCGTAAAGAAACATATTGCATGACTAACATGACGCGAGCGCCGATGCAGGAC
>CASHTH010001342.1:0-16841 GCA_030341885.1 Geodia barretti | reverse complement strand
GCGGCCAGAGAGTAGGATACAAGCTAGCCCCTCTGCCAATGACTGGAGGCGAGAACAATGAGAGCCGACGAGTCTTCTTCGACTCCGTCCACAGTATGACCACTACCAACGCGGTCTGTTTCTACAACGTATCCGTGACAGACACGAGCACGCGTAACTGCTCGGGCATCGTTTTTGGAGAGCGCTTACGCAGTCGGAAGCGGTAGTGATTCCGCGGACGAATCGTCTGAGGATCGCGCTCCGTGCAAGAGTTACGTGAGGGTTTATTACAGCACGGAGTATAGTGGACAGCAGGAAAGACTCGTCTGTCTGAGGGACTTGCCTGGGTTCTACACCTCCGTTCCCGACGCCACTTCCCTCTTTATCGTTTATTGGACCAATAACGACGTTAACAATAGGGGCACCTCGTTTAGCATGCGAGTACGCTGCATAGAAGACTGATCACATTATCATCATCAATTTTTATCGCCTATAGATTATATTAGCTACTATATATCAGTTTTATCACCAAGATTTTGGCTATCGTAATAATCATCACCATCAATCAACAACAGTTAGTCTTACAAATGCGCAGGCAGCCCACGTGACCACGTCCTCGATTATGCATACGCGCGAAAGGGTCTACTCGTCTCACGTTTCAAAGTGTTGATAATAACATTGGTGACATCTTTTCCAATCCTATAACGGATTACTCCTATAATATATATTATGTAAAAATGTCAATAATAACATCAGGTGAAGGCTCTTTGAAAAATGTGATTGCTCCTAAAATAGGTTATTATTTATTACACACACAAACAGGTGCAAATGAAGAGAGAGAGGATGAATAATGAAAAAAAGATAGGGTAGTTTAAGAAGAGATATGAATGATGTAAGACTCAAAAGGAGAATGGGTGCCATATATATATGTCTATAAAATCTAATCATGCTAGATACATACAAATCATGCTCAGTGAAATGTTTAACATGCGAATGACCGTACAAACAGTTGTAGCCAATTGAAGAATAGGCAAGATCAACAGAGTCAAAAATTATATACTTGACAACAGGGTTATCACTTTCCATAAAGAGATAGATGAACTTTTCAAAGCGATTTAATATCATGTTATGCAAAAATAAAATTTTGCCAGTCCTCAAGACAATTGACGTATGGGAATTCGAGGGGAGGTGCCAAATTCTTCGTAATATTTTATTAATTGCGATGTTTTAGAGCATGGGAGGATAAAACGCAGCCATACAGAGAAAGGCAGTATGATTTGAAAAGGTAAGTTAACACAAAGGGTCAGAGAAACTGCATCATAGAGTTAGCCTTGCAGTTAATACCCTTGGCAACTCTAACATGTCTTCTTCATCGTTAAGGTCAAGCGTATTTTAAATGTTCCGAGAAGAGGCCAAAGCTACCTGATTTTCTGTTCTTAACGGAAGAGATAGCTTCATACACTTCATCTTCAGACACTGATACCCCACTAAGTTCAATAGCTGAGAGTTTAGATTTAGCTGAAGCAAGCATATAGTTGCGGAGAGCAGGAGAGTGGGTGTTTAGGGTGCTAGCTACTCATATTAGAAGCAAAGATATTTGCAATCTCAGAGGAATCAGAACAGCCATCGACAACAGATGCTCGAGAGGTGGACCCACATTTGAGCTGTTTAACTGCTGACCAAAAGCCATTTTTCTTTTTTCCTGCGAAAGATTTGGCAAGTTTCTCCCGGTTTAGTTGATTTTGTTTACGTTTCAACCACCTAACAGAAGACTTATACTTCCTTTTAGTACTTTTCCTTATATCTAAAAGAATCCCAGTGGGAGGGCGACCAGCCTCATTCCAAACATTGTACCAGAAATCGGCATCTTGTTTTAGATCTTTACAGGTGTCTTTCCAGCCAGTTAGAGTACGGAAAGAGGGTGATCGAGTAGGTAGGCAGTGTTTGCCACCATCGATTAAAGTAGACACAAGTTTGTCAGCGTACTCGTCTAACACAATGTAATGCTGTGAACAAGCAGGATCTGTACATGTTAATATATCCATAGGGAGTTTAGGGATATGCTGGCTCAGGTAGTTGCAATAAGTTTTGATGTTATTGTCTGACACCTTAGACCATAGAATACTAGAAGAACAAGAAGAAGGAGGGGGATGTTCAGGTAAAGGAGCTGCAGCACAATTAACATGAAAATTGAAAAGGAGTGGGAGATGATCAGACAGGTTACTACCAGATTGCAGAGTATTAGAGAGTCGGTAGACTCTCTATATAGGGATGACACGGCTGAAATCTCACGTGATCCGCGTACAAAACGGCTAAAAACTCGGTGAGAATCACTCCCTAGGACTTCAAAACACACTAGCAATAGTCTATGGGCCCATATCTACCTATACATGCTCCCAAATACCTCATACGCACCTTCAGTCGTCCACGCGAGAATTCGCTCATAGCCGATTTCACGATTTTCGTGTTATTCTTCATCTTCTTCTTCTCCTTACTGGAAAGCGCTTATTTTTTCACAGAACGTCTCCAATTTGGCCGGAGGTGTGCACGGACATCAAGCGATCGTTTCTTTCTTGCCGCTAGTCACTACGGTAGATCATGGAGCTTTTCCATGGTCGACACTGAGCAACGCCATTTGCTGCTAATTCAGCATCAGTGAGCCGCGCGCATGCGCAAGGCAAGGGCGTCCAATGCGCTTGCGAGCGTATTACCAGGGGAGTTGGCAGATCTGCAGAGGAACTCTCAGCCTCCAGTTCCTTTTTGTAAGTAAGTGTGCACATTTCCAACTGGCTAGCTTGCACGAAGAGCAACTTGCCAGAGTCTGTTACGTGAGCCTCATAGGTTGCATATCGGCTAGCTTGCTCATCAAACCAGGGATAGTAAAGTATAAGTATTGCTCTAAATCAATTGCTAGGGTCAGTCTCTTTGTTGTACTTTCTGAATCTAATCACAGCTTGTTGATTTCGTTGGTTCATTTTGCCAAATTTACCAGTGAGTGTGATTTGTGTGGATGTGGCATACGCATGGTCTGGTAAGGCGTCACAATCATTATGCTCATAGTTCACAGCATATGTGGCAGCAAACTCAGCTAGACACATGAACTAAGCTACTGCCCAACACTTGGTCTGTGCTCTAGACTCTTTGAAAAACATTGGTCCTCTAGTTGGCTAATCTTTCAAAACAGCAATTCTATCGTTATTGGGGTTAGTATCAACAAACACAACAGATCTGCTCAGTCAGTTTCATTGGCAATGACAGTATTCTATACACTGCTTCCTGTGCACTAACTTCTCCGTGTGTTAGGAATGCTGAACTAAACTTTTCTCCAACTCAGATTTCAATTCATCGGCTCTAGCTTCAGCAGCTACTACACCCTTCAACTGTTCACCCTGGACCTCTCTGTGTTTCATGATAATATGGGGCTACATACATCGCACAGGCATGTAGCTACATTTAGTATATACGAACTGAATGTTCCATGCATGTTATATAGCTTGCCATGCTCTAGCATTACTGAGGAATTGTAGTTGTTAATAAATTAAGCTCACGCCTGCATCAAGCTATGTAATCATTTTTGGTAACGTCTGCTTTGTCAGCAAGGCTCAAATGTGTATTACCGTCAGCCATCAGCTTTTGTACTTTACCAACACTACCCATTCTAGTTATAGTCGCCACACTCAGGATCATCTTTTGTTATGAGGGTTTTGGAACATGGGAGGCTTAGGAAATCATGTTTTGTTTCTCCTGCAATACGAGGAATATTTGTGCTTTTGAAAGGTGGAGTACCAGCTCTTTCAATTTTGTCCGCTTCTGCTGGGACTTTACGCCAGACTGACAAGCTACTTGTCAATAAAGTCAGACACATCAAACTCTGGAGCATCTTTGACCCACATGCACAATGTACACGTGGTGAACCTCTGGCCAGAACTAGGTTCTGATGGAATAATCAGGAATTTCACCAAGGGGGTTAGCAGTTGATTGCAAAAAGTCTTGGAGAAAAACATTGAGTCTGTAATGATTCAGTAACAGGGTTACCCAATTGGATTTCTCGTCGAATGACAATGCTGCAACTCATCACCAGTGTAATACTGTCTAGCAATGGCATATCAGGCCCGAGTCTGCTGCTGACAATGAGAAAAACCATGTTGGTGTGCCTAGCTGATGTATGATGGCTAAGAAATCACACAATATACGCTGGTAATATGGCGGTGAACCACGAAACCTTTTGGAATACGTTTTGTCCTTCCGCACATACTGGCTCAACACAGTCTGATCTCGAGCTTGTGCTGCAGTGAACTGTCTAGAGGGCTTTTTTCTCCAGGCAAAGTTATGATGATAACCTAACACTTGCTTGGCTTCCAGCAATATTCTGGGCAACAAAAACAGATTATCAAGGTCTCTCGGATCGAAGTAGGTTAGCTTTTAAGGCCTGTCGCTGCTAAATGTGCCATTAGCAAATGGGAACTTATCGGGATTAGACATGACTACAAAATCAGAGTCTGTCATGATATTGAGTGGTTTCTCCCCCTCAGCTGGTGCTACACAAATGATTTCTCTGGAACTCTCAGGATTTTCAACACACAACCATGCTGCCATAGGAGCACCACTGATTTGCCTTCTACGCTCATTCATTAGAATTTAGATACTGCGTGTTTCCAAGATCAAAAACGATCAAACAGACACGGGACAGACAAAAGAAACACTGCTTGTAGGGGTGAGCTGGAGGAATTTTTGGGGCTGCTTCAATATTCAATTTTTACCACCGGACAAACTTTGTACACAGGCGCGCACAGTCATGTGATACGCAATAATGGCGACTGGCAGGCTTGAGTAGCTCAAACACTGTGGGCACTAACTCGTCAGTTTTTGAGGTAGAGAGTGATATTTTTTCCACTTCTTGCTCCATCGTTACTTGATCGACTCAAGGCACCACAGAAATCTCAGTTAGCCAGAAAAAGGGCCATAAAGACCCAAAAGCGGCAAGTTCTTCATTTAGACACATACAATTCCATCAACCAAAAATGACATTGACTGTTTCATTATGTTTTGTGTTGTATCTGAAATTCAAGCATAATCAAGTTCCGCATAAAGGAAGAATCCAGGTAGAACGAAATTCAAGTATTTGAGCATAGTTTCCTCGGCGCTAACTGCTAGACGGCGATGGCGGGTCGGCGTCTTCGTGTGCGCGCCCGACCCGACCCGACCCGACCCATCTACAGCCATATCACGTGGCGGTGGAACATCGCGCGCGCGCCTCGCGGAGCCACCCCTTCTCAATGATGACGACATTATACCGCGACCGCCGCTAACAGATGGCAGGACCCAGCCGCGGTCTCGTGTGTGTGAAACATCTTCATTGCATTTGCATGGGTACAAATACAAATGAGGAGTGGGTAAGTACCATGATCCTATCGTCTAGATGATGTACAATGTCATCGCACGATCACATGGGCCCACAGGCACGATACAAACCAAACAATAGACACAAACACTAGACTACAAAACAGAGAAAGAACACAAACTAACATGTTTTGTTTCGGGAACACCAGATCTTGAATGACCCCTGTATGGCTGCCTTGGTAGTGTTGGCGATGAGAGTCATGAGGTCCCTGTTGGTCATATCCAGGACTCGGGCCAGAGCTGCAAAACTCTGGTAATGGGGTACTCCCCTCGAGCCAACTTGGAGCGTGAGAAGAGTAGCCCTGTAGCCATTCCCCCTTGCCTGCTGGACCAAGTCTGCGTACT
Source organism: Geodia barretti (assembly GCA_030341885.1). Taxonomy (NCBI): domain Eukaryota; kingdom Metazoa; phylum Porifera; class Demospongiae; order Tetractinellida; family Geodiidae; genus Geodia; species Geodia barretti. The sequence goes on along the minus strand of CASHTH010001342.1, from coordinate 11,117 downwards.
TGGCAGTCTTTCTGTCTGCAGCATCGTCGAAGTTCGTCTCAAAACAGACAGTCAGTTCTGCCAAGCACACAGACCTGAAGCTGGAGTCCCACCACACAATGTCTGGTCTCAAGTCAGTGGGCACAATGTGACATGGGAACTTGTACCCATCACTAATGTCCACTGACATGGATGTTGTTGGTGGGAGGTACGGTTTGATGGCAGATGCAATCTCCTGCAGGACAAGGTCATGGCGATCATTGTAACGGCGTAGGTTCATTGCTGAGCAGCAGTTGTTGAGGACGTGGAGAAGAGTCTGGTTCTCACCGCAGAGTGCGCAGGCTGGGCTTGACTTCTTCTTCCATAGGTGGAGGTTGTGGTTGTGTGGCAGCATGTCAAGGGCAGCGTTAAGGGAAAACTTCATTTGCTCCTCAGGCAGGGCCTTCACCACCGCTGACCACACACTAGCACATTCCTGGTCCATACACGACTCATGTGCCCCTGCCGCTCCAAACTCTGCCAGTGGTTGAGAAGACCAGTGTTAGTGTCCTCAGCAACAAGAGTCTTGGCTGCTTTGGTCAGTGCTCTCCTTTCCCCATCTGGCCTCGCCTCCAGAACCTCTCTTGCCAGTGTAGCAGGCCGAAACGTCTTTCTGGACAGACTCTGCTCACGCCTCAGATTTCTGTCCGCCAGAAAACGTACACATCCATCTCTCGATGTCAGGAGCTGGGTCTGGCGAGACACCTGCAACTTCTTGTAGACAGTTGACAGGCGGGGGAGATTGAGGCCACCCATTGAGTGAGGTAGATAGAGGATCGCTGTGCTGGCTGACTTAGTGAGGCCAGCCCAGCGCTTGATGTGACGTGTGGCCAGTGAGTCAAGCTCCCTCTCTACCCAAGAGATGGGGAACTCCTGTGTCAGGAGAGGCCAGGACAGACGAGGACACACCCCAGCTGAGTATAAGCGCAGCTTCTGACGCCTTGTCACAGGTGCCTTGTCCACTGCTGTCAGCATGTCCTGGAGTCTGTTGATGATGCTAGATCTGGGAGAGACATGGTGGCTGGTGACCTGAACATTCAAGCCCAGAAAACGGACTGGATCCTTGGTGAAGGGGATGGAAGCACCACTGAGGTGGAGATGTGGATCCTTCAGCTTTCCAGTGGAACCCTCCAACGAGATACACTGGCACTTGGGCACCTTTGCCGACATCCCCGTCCAGTCCAGCCAGTCTCCCACCTTTGACAACAAGTATTGGCAGGAGGCTGGGGAGTTGGCCACAAGACAAGTGTCATCTGCATACTGCATGATATTGACACGGCGGAGGGAGCCTGAAAACTGGTACCCAAGGTCGACCCTTGTGGAGATGGTGTCAACAAGAGTGTTCATCACCGTGTTGAAGATGACCACTGACAGAGGGTCGCCTTGGTACACCCCCTTCTGTAGAGAGACGAGAGGAGTCTCCCAACTCTCAGTGATGACTGTGGCCTCGAGACCACTGTAGAGAGCCTGGAGAATGGAGAGGAACTGGGGTGGAGCATGGTAGTGTTGGAGGGAAAACTGAATCAGTGAGTGATGGACACTGCCATAGGCATTAGCAATGTCCAGCCAACACACTGCCAAGGCCTTGTGCTTGCTCTGTGCCTCGCTGAGGATTGAACTGAGTTTCAGCTGGTGCTCAGTACACCCAGGGATGGAAGGCATGAAAGCCTTCTGCAGTGACGTGTCAAAGTACTTGTTCAGTCGCATGAACTTCAGCCATCGGTTTCGTAGGAGAGTGGTGAAAACCTTGCCAATACATGGCGTGAGGGCAATTGGCCTGAAGTTACTAGGATTAGTGGCATCCTCAGCAGCTGATCCCTTGCAATTAGCCTGATTGCTGCTGTCTTCCATTGATGGGGCACTGATGATTGGGCCCAACAGAGATTGAAGATGTCGACCAGTGCAGGAATAAGGGCCGGGCATCTCTTGAAGACCACGTACCCTATCCTATCAAATGGAGACGGAGCCGAGGAAGATTTCATCTTCTTGATGATCCTCGTGATCTCAGAGGCAGTAAAGGAAGAGCAATCCATTTCCACCTCAGGTGGTGTTGGAGAAGTCATCCAGGCTGGTTTGACAAAGCTCTTGGGACCAGACTGGTAGACAGTGGAGAAGAAGTGATGAGCCTTTTCGGCATCAAAACTAGGTGTGACATTGCTAGATGGTCATTGTCAAACATTTTCCCTCCCTCGCATACCTTGCAACTGCTTCTGACAGGACTCCTCACCTGCCTGAACATTCCTTGCCAGATCAGATCGACCCTTGGCAGACTTCTTCAGCTTACTGTGACTGTGGACCAAGTGAAAAACTGCCGTGACAGAGATTAGATGACTTCAGTTGGAAACCCTTGCTACGAGCGCGATGCAGCTCCTGCTTGGCCAATTTCTTCTTCCTAGTCACTCCTTGAGCGAAGTGGCGTGAAGAGGTCGCTGCTTCTTGGGGCGTTTCCTGACCGCTCAGTACCACATGAGGATTCGAAGTAAGAGTACACTCCATCTGTGAGGATGAATACTTCTCAGATATGAGGAGGCATTAAGCACAGCAGGCACAAGACTGTTGTAGAATATTGTTAGCAGCCTCCCAACCTCCTGGGTATTGGGCAGATGTAGGTGACTGTTAACCCTCAGGAGATGACAATTCCATCCTAGGCTGATAGAGCATTGGAGACTAGGAGCGAGATACTGACCGTAGGCCCCTCTCATTTCTCTGTTCACAGTACAGAAGAGGCTCCCTAGCCCCTTGTATTGACATTGACACGGTGTTGTTGGTGTTGTCGTTGTAAGAACAGCTGATTCCTGCGGAATAAAATTTCCGGATAGCGTCCTGCCGAAATTCAAATCAAACGCCATCGAAGAGGAGGGGATGTGTGGGAGGGCGGGGGCGGCCTGACGTTCTGGCGACATCGCGGCAGGTAGCGCTGACTCGTAGGTAGGTGCGTTTCTAGGCGCTTGAAGCACCGTCCGCATTCGAGCACTCCCTCGGGTGGTAGTCATTGCTGGCAGAGATGCGTGCTTGCTCGGCAGGCTATTTAGATGAGCAAAGCAGTAGACCAAAATATACCGGTGGACACTCTCTCTCTCTCGTGTGTGTGAAAACATCTTCATCTTGCACACGATACAAAAATGAGGGGTGGGTTAACTCCAATGGTCACATTGTCTAGGTGATACACAAAACCACCGCACAATTACAAGGAACCACAAAACGAACAAGGGCTTACATCAATACATGCATAGAGATATTATGGCGATTTGTTTCTGTGCACCAGATGACAAAAGACCCAGCCAAGGCTAAACTTGCCGTACTCTCCAAAGCCTCACAGATCTTTATGTGAGAGAGAGAGACTTGCAGCCAGGTTCTCAAAACGAGGGAGGTCGGGGACGCCACGAGAGCACCTGAAGGGGATCACTCTGACCTGCTGGCCTCCTCCACACAGGTGCAGATACTTTGCCGTCTTCCTCCGAGCAGCCTCTTCGAAGTTAGTCTCGAAGCCACAGTCAACTCCACCAGGGTGATTGACTTGTGTGCCTCGTCCCACCACACCAGTCAGGCCGTAGGTCTGTGGGGATGATATGATGGGGAAACTCGTAGGTGTCGCTGATGTCGGCTGGGGGCACAGCTGGGGTTGGTACACTGGCCTTGCTCACAAGACTCTGCAGGTTGTCAGACGAGATGGGTTGACTTGCTCAGAGACAAGAGCCTTGGCAGACTTTGTTAGTACCTTCCTGCTGCAACCTGGGCTGATCTTCAGCGCCTCTCTTGCCTCCATAGCAGGTCTAAACTTTTTCCTGGCAAAGAGAGCTCTTCTTGAGGCCACGATCAGCCAGGAAACGCACGCAGGAAGTCCTTGAGAGGTGAGGAGCTGACACTGCCGGGCGACCTGAAGCCTTTTTGTGTAGAGGTGGAGGGAGAGGGAAGGTTCAGGGCCGCCCAGTGAATGTTGGAGATAGAGGAGAGCAGTGTTGCTGACTTCCCTAGTCCAGACCACCTCTTCAGTACCCTGTGACCGAGAGTCACACATGCCGCTCCATCCAGGTGTGGGAAACTCCTGGACCATTAGTGGCCAGGACAGAGAACGTCTCTCTCTCTCTCTCTCTCTCTCTCTCTCTCATATATATATATAACTCTTCTGAGGCATACACCATACACGAAAAGGATGGGATGACTGACAGAACAGTAGTAGAGAAACCTGCCAAAAGTGCACTACAATACACTGTACAGTGATACTGCCCTCTCAGAGCTAATGACCCGGCTACTAAAAGAGGTAAGAGCGGGCGGACTCACCTCTAAGTCGAAGTTGTTTGGGCGTTGCTCTCCGCCACAGATCTTGAATCGCTTCCTGGATCACTAGTAGCTGAGCGAGTCAGAAACTGTGTAAGGACCCGCTTCTAACCGATGTTGAGGTAATTTCAGTGCTTGCAGATGCAGAAGATCAAGCCGGCAGTCAACAATCAAAGACGATCTCGACCTCGAGCTCCACTTGAGGGTACGTTAGTCAGGCGGGCGACACGACCCAGCTGACCTGGCCCTTGCCATCATCTCTTCGTACTTCAGCTCTTTACACGCTGCTGCCTGGGGATGGAGGAGGCTGCGAAGCAGATAGTGAGCTCGATGAGCACGATCCTCCGCAGTGAGTCAGCCCACCATGACGATGTCAGGGCGTAGATCAGGGCCCACAATAATTATGCTGAGGAAAAGGAAATGTGGAGGATCCCCGGTCAGCACACACGCAGCTGGCAGAGGGAAAAATATGGGCTGACAGGAGGGAAAAGCGCGATTTTTGCATCATGGGCTCATGGGCGGGCAATTGATCTTCAGTCCATCCACGGGCCTCTTTGGCTGTTTTTGAGAAGACATGATCCAGACTGCCTCTCACCCACAGGGGACAACGAGTCATCATTGCACTTCTCTCTCTCCTCCTCTCCTCTCTCAAAGAAAATCCTCCTCTCTCGCTCTCCTCTCTCTCTCCCTCTCTCTCGCTCCTCGCTCTCTCAACTCTCTCTTACATCTCTCTCGCTCTCTCCTCCTCTCTCTCCATCTTCTCCCTCTCTCTCCCGTCTCTCTCGGTCTTGCTCCTCTCTCCTCTCTTCTCTCGCTCCTCTCTATCTCTCTCTGTCTCTCTCGTCTCTCTCGATCTTCTTCGTCTCCGTCTTTTCGGCGCTTTTCTCTCTCTCGTCCCTGTCCCTCTCGCTCCACCTCTCTTTCCTCTCTTCTCTCTCCATTCGGGAGTGTATTACATGTCGGGAGTATAAAGAGGCCGAAACATGTAATGCATGATGAACAATGGGGAACTCCCCTGATGACCAGTGCAGTCACATAGATTTATATATAGACTCTGATTCAGGAGACTACCAATATCAAAACCTGTACATTTTAAGCGTTCGAATGCGTGTTCCTCAATGCCCCACACAAATATGGACAAAGTGCCGCCTAAAACTTTTAAGTTTGAGTTTTTTGACTCCCGTTAAAAATCTCTCCCAGGCTCTCGCCTAATGGGCGACCCTGCCTCTGGTTCCCAGGGGAGGTTGGTAAAATCCCCGGCTCTCGACCCAGTGGGGGCGGCTTCTGAGTTACCTTCTCAGGGGTGGGGTTGTATTTGTGATGGTGCATAGGCCAACATTGTTAGCAAGCTAGGTTAATCCGACACTGAACTGGTGTCTCCTGAGTCTTAGTTTTAGAGTATAGTTCAACACCTGGGTGTAGTATAATAACCCCTCCCTGTTTTGACTGAACCTAAGCCTATCTCAAAACAGTTCCAATTTCTCACAACAGTCTGGGAACACCTAAACCATGGCACAGCTGGATAGCCAAGCCTTTCTTCAGAAACAGAAAGAAGCCTATCTTCAACACAGTAGTGTTGTCAACAAAGCCCAAGGGGTCCTCACTCATCAACACCAACTACAATCGTACAACTCTATTCCAAAGAGGCATCACCCCAAGCCACCAACGGTAGTAGACACCTTCCATCAAAAGAAGTATATAGATAAGTTTGAAAGAGAGTACGGTAAACTCTATAAGGAATCACTACAAGAAGCAATAACTCAAAACACCGTCACTCTGGAGCTTGAGAAAGCGAGATGTCATGAAATCCTACAACACACAGAGAAAATGTTATGTTTATCACCTGACCCTCCATCCGAGTTGAAGAAGATATACACAGCCTTTCTACAAGAAATTAATGCCAGCACACATGTACCTTGCCCAGAACTAAAGAAAAAACTAGAAGATACACCAGCTACTACCATTAAACCAGAAGAAAAGAATGTGAAAGGTAAACAGAAGAAGAAACAACCATCCAAACGCAAGACAGGTAGCACTGCACCACCACTTAGAAAGCAACCAAGGATCGATCATTTTTTAGGGAAAAGCCGGCAAACGACCCGAAATCCAACATAGGTATACATAATCTAAGTTCACGCACCTTCACACCCCAAGAACTACAACTACTACAAAAAGGTTTGTCTTTTGCCCCCTCTCCAGTGATTCCTACACCACTAAGGCATAAATATTATTTAGATAAGTACGATCAGTTTTGTAAATCACTTAGACTAATGAGTAGGAAACAAAAGACGAACACTGCTATCAGTTATTCACGTGTATCCAAATCAGTAGATCACCCCAGCAACATATATAGAAAGATGAAATTTGTACCTCAACCGGTGTACGAGTCAACAGTTACTAATTACTCTGGAATTCCCGACCTCGAAGATTATATCTTTCACACCAAAGAGATGTTAGACAAAGAGCTACCAAGAATCTGTGTACAGAACCAAAACAATTTGTCACCTCAACAGCAAAGAGCTATACGAAAACTTCAAAGAACCAGACACTCCATAACCATTAAACCAGCGGATAAGAACCTGGGAATAGTGATTCTAGACACAGATGATTACCTGATGCAATGTTGCCATATCCTCATGGATGAGAAAAGTTACCGGGTAGCAGAAAGATACCCACATGACGAGATCAGAAAAAGAATCATGAACACTGTGATAGCTTTTAAGAGAACAATCCAGAACGTCAATGGAAAGCTATACAATTTTCTCCAAACATCTGTCAACAATGTTCATCATAATATGCCGAAACTATACGGAATACCCAAAATGCATAAAGACTTTGAAAGAATACCACCACTGCGTCCAATTGTTGCACAATCCAGTTCTATGCTCAATGCTACGGCCAAATTTATAGATCACGCCTTGCAACCACTAGCCCAGTCATATGAAGATCACATACAGAATTCCACATCTTTAATAGTTCGCCTTGAAACCCTTGAAATTCCTGAAGACGCAATCCTGGTAACAGTAGATGTTGAAAGCCTATATCCATCTATACCACAGACAGAGTGCCTAGATATTGTCTATAACCAAATGATCCATAAAAGACACCTCGTACTAACCAATCCAAACCTCATCATCAGGCTTCTTCACATCTGTGTTAACTACAACTACTTTGAGTTTGCCGGACTAGTATTCCAACAAACACACGGAACCGCCATGGGTGCAGCATTCTCACCCACTATAGCTAACATCTTTCTATCTGTAATACTAAAGCGATTTCTGGAATCCCAACTTCATCAACCACTTCTTCTTGTCAGGTATATTGACGATATCTTCATTATCTGGCCCAACAAAAAAACACTTGATCAATTCATTTCCGCCTTAAATTCTTATCACCCGAACTTGAAATACACCCACACCTGCTCCAACTCCAGTGTGAATTTCTTAGACCTAACTATCTACAAAGGTCCGGACCATTATCGCAGTCACAAACTAGATATCAAAACCTATCAAAAGCCGCAAAATTTGTATCAATATCTGGAGTTTTCTTCTGCCCACCCACAAAGTGTTTTCAAGTCGTTAGTCCTAGGAGAATGTATAAGATTCGTGCGCTCTAACACTAGACCAGAGACTTTCGCTGCCACTACCATGACTTTCCAAAAACGCTTACAAGAACGAAGATACCCGAAGAAGTTCATCGGCAAAATTTTATCGCGAGTTAAATTCTCAAATCGCCAAAACTACCTGACTAGAAGTATTCTCCAAGAACAACAGAAACATCTACCCCTACCTCTGTTCAAGTGCCATCCTCCGCCAAAGTTCGATAGACTGAAGCAAATCGTATTGCGTAACTTCAACCGTATCAGCCATCTAGCTTCTCCACCACGGTTTATCACACTAGCATACCCAACTCTCCGCAAGTCTCTCATCAGAGCGTCTGTAAATCCTACATTGGAGCAGTCTTTCGACATCTTATTCAAAATAAGTCATTTACCTCAAAAAACCTGCCATAAAGTCAACGGGCTGTTGCCAACACTTCAAACAGCATCCTCTCTTGTAAGAATCTGTGGTCATAAACTGTGCCGTACCTGCAGCCACCTCAACTGCAGTCCAGTCTTCTCCAGCAAGATCACGAAGCAGACTTTTCCAATTCGCCACAAGGCCACGTGCACGTCATCGTACCTGATTTATCTCATCACGTGCACCAAATGTAGAAAGCAATACGTGGGCATGACAACGAAACAGTTAAATACACGAATCCATCATCACCGCTGGAATATACTGCAAAATCGAACTTCAGGCATCGGTTTGCACTTTAATTTCCCCAATCACAACATTGATAATCTTTCGGTACAAGTTATAGACATGGTGCCACAAAACAGCCCGAACTCCCTACAGAAACTACAAAGCTTAGAACACTACTGGATCAGCCAACTTAAAACACTGATACCTCGTGGACTTAACGTCAGCCCAGGAGTCCATAGAATATAGAAGTAAATATTTTATAATACAGGATCGGGCCTCCCACAGAGGTGGGAGGCCCGATCCTCCCACCTCTGTGGGTTTTTTTACTCTCTCTCTCTCTCTCTCTCTCTCTCTCTTCTCTCTCTCTCTCTCTCTCTCCTCTCTCTCCTCTCTCTCCTCTCTCTCCTCTCTCTCTCTCTCCTAACAGTGGTTACTATATATAGCTACAAGGTAGTGATGTCATGTGGTTACTATAATCTACTCATAGAGACATAACAAGGGTAGCTGTGTATATAATCAGCTAGATAGGTAGTTCACTTCAGTATAAGCAAGCCAGCAAAAGCAACCAGGTATATATGCTAAATGTACATGTTAGTCACTGCTGTAGAATCAATAAAACTATGCTGAAGAATATCTGTGTTTGTAATTGAGGTTTCCCTGTTTGAAAGAAAATAAGAAATAGATATATACATACGTAGATGTGTAAACAATTAATGTATACTGCTGGGCTCCAAAGGGTGGAGTGGCCTCGCCCCATTCGGGAGTGTATTACATGTCGGGAGTATAAAGAGGCCGAAACATGTAATGCATGATGAACAATGGGGAACTCCCCTGATGACCAGTGCAGTCACATAGATTTATATATAAGACTCTGATTCAGGAGACTACCAATATCAAAACCTGTACATTTTAAGCGTTCGAATGCGTGTTCCTCAATGCCCCACACAAATATGGACAAAGTGCCGCCTAAAACTTTTAAGTTTGAGTTTTTTGACTCCCGTTAAAAATCTCTCTCTCTCTCTCTCTCTCTCTCTCTCAGGCTCACATGCCGCGGCTGATGTCCCCAGAGATGGGTGCATATACTTGTCTGTATCAAACAGCCTCTACCTGCTCTCTTCCACATGTATATATATGTGTAGCCAGCAACTAAGCTTGAGTTATCAGGGTTGCAGTGCTACATCAACATGATAATTATGTGGGTGTGCCTGTGCTAAACTTCTGTACTGCACATGACCATATTCTTGCGATGGCAGAGTTTTGAAATCGGGGTTGATTAATCTGTTGCTGGCTCAAGGTTGCCATAAATGCAATGCATTCAACTAGGGTTATCTGGGAAACAAGTCTTCCAAACATGCTGCATTCACCTGAGCATTCTCTGTTCCACTTCATACAGGAGGCCCGCCAGGATCCAGCCATATTGTTCGTATTGGCTGATGAGGCCACTCTGGCGGGGGTTGTCGGGGCTGCTGGCAGCCCCGTACACCCCCAACCGGTCCCTCCGGGGGCAATACCACACAACCATTACACCAACGCCATACGTGAGTGGTTGAAGAGGGAGGTGCTTTTGGTTGCCTCCACAGCAGTTCCAGGACAAGTCATCCCAGATTTGTCATGTCCTGCTATACCAGTGGTAATCAACAGTTGTATTGGTAGTAAAATAATTCCTGCAAAACCTCCAGGAGGTGCTTTAGGAGCGATGACACCCCTCGTGTGAAGCAGTGATTGGTTTTCAGATCCCTGCTGTCTGTAAATTAAGCACGTTCTCCCTAAGAGATCTGCCATTTATGTCACATGACATTTTGATTTCCTTACCTGATTTCTTAACATGGTGACTCAGCACAACCAAGAAATCTGCAGGTTATAGTTACCGTGTACATGGAAAGGGACCATAAGTCGCTGAAATGTTAAAAGGCAAAACAGCACTTGTGTGGTACTTTGCCGGTGTTGCTCCTCTCATATAAACATTGCCATCATGGGCAGTGGAAGAAGGCTGGCTGCACACCCCTCCCTGCAATCGTTGCGACTGTCTAAACTTTACCTCGTAACGGAGGGCATGAATGGCATGATTGCTCTCCGCATAAAAATTTCCATTTCTAATACTTACCGAAAGTACATCGTTGGATTTTCACTCGTGTTTCACGCCATGTCTACTTGTTTGCCTTTTATTTTTCCTGCCCTCATAGCTCTGAAGTGTATAGGCACCCAATGAATAATATAGGCACCTCCAGTCCACACGGCAAGCCGAGCAGTTTACGTGAGAGTCGACGGCACTGAGGGGGTCGTCCAGGAGGTAGACGTCTGCCTCCTGGTAGACTGCTCTCGCCAGACTCACCCTCTGCTTCTGACCTCCGCTCAGGTTGATCCCCTGTACATGTGTACACATATGTTTGGTTACATACACAGTAGTTGTCTCACTTAGTGAAGAGATGAACTGAAGGGTCAACCCTCAATTTACAACTCTTTGCCGGTTTGTTCTATAAGAACATTAAGAACATATTTGAAGGAAAACCGGCAAGAGTTGAATATTGAGGGTTGGCTCACTCTGACTCTGACCCCTTCAACTGTTCCATTGGCTTT
>CASHTH010001341.1:0-22555 GCA_030341885.1 Geodia barretti | reverse complement strand
ATTAGACACATAATAACACATTAAACCGACAAAATGTCCCAAGGAATAATAATAACAAAAAGTTGTGTGAAATGTTAGCGATTCAAATCGGAAATAAGAACGATAAATTGCCAGACAAATCGCAATTATGAGAAGAATCAATTAAAGAAAAAAATGGTTAAGCGATACAAGAAAGATCGTCACAACAAAATACACAATGATAACCAATAAGCGGTGAACACAAAGACATCTGAATAACAATTAACTAAACAAAACATGACACAAAAAAATATACAGGTCATATATATCCAAAATGTAAAACTATAAGTCGTGTTAAACAAAAAATATCCAACAGCGAGACAAGAAAAAAATTGAAGATAAAACAAAACCATCAGATAACCGGAAAAATACAAGTATGTCTGATAAGTATTATCACATGAATTGAGTAAGAGTTAATGTAATATACACTAACGATTGATTCATATTCGTATAAAATAAATCAGTGTAAAAACAGGCCAAAACAATTAATAGCTGTCTAACTAACTCAAATCAAAATAGCTTTTACCCAAATGTATCAGAAACTACAAAAAAACCAATCAATCGAAGAAAAAGCATGAACATACAAATACAAACAAGATCCATAGACAAATCAGAACTCAATAAGAGCTAAAAAACAGAACAGAAAAACAAAAAAATCAGAACAACTCACAGAACTAAGAAAAAAAAGAACGAACAGTCCGATGAAGCACAAAAGTCAGCGCAGGTTATTATAACACACACCATACATTCCGACACAAACTAGAATGACACTGCAGATACAAACGAAAAAACAATTTAAAACTAGAATATTTCACCATTATAGCACAATGTAAATATAACCTCTCCAATCAAAATGAAGAAGCCTAAAAAGAAATTAATAAACAAAAATCAAAATAAGAAAAGTATAAAGCTAGATTATATAATAACGAAAGAATATCCGAGAATTCTATTAAATTGCCTAACAACATTTAGAATCACCCAAAGAAAACTTCATAACAAATTAAGGCTCTTTCTAGCCAAAAAATACGTCAAACCTGCAAAAACAATTTCTAAAACCGATGAAGAAATATATCTCATCACACCAATACACAAAAAATAAAAACTTATCCAAAAAAGAAAATTGCACATACAAATAGCTCGTAAAACCAAATAACGCATAGAGTCTTTCATAGTTTTAAATGAAGTTAGAAGGTATGTGTCCAAAGCAATGTAAGACAAGATAAAAAAATAATGTAGAATAGTTGAATCTTAACCTCTTGGCGCTGCAACATAACCATAGGAGAAGAGGGTCTAACATGTAGCCAGTAACTTTCGATCTATTTAACTAGTTCAAATATGCAGACAGAGAAAACTACGATTGGGTAAGTGTAACACCATAACTATAACTTTCACTTAAAGTAAAAAATTTCAAAGGAAATTGAAATAAGAATAAAGAACACACTTTCCAAAGCTGCAAACAAATTGTAGAATTTATTATACAAAGGGCATATATCATAATACACACTCATGACTATCAGGTTAATACAACAGGTTAAAATAGCCTATGCTACACGCAACCAAGTGTTAACGAGACACAGAAAAAACTCACAACTCTGTATATCGTCCAAGGGAACGGGGAACTTTTCACTAAACAAAATGCACTACAACCAGAAAAAAGTGGCATGCCCCAATGTTGGTCACCCAACCAGAGAAAGTAAAAAAGGCCCACGAATACTATGAGACATCAAGATCGCTCAGGCAGCTTAATGACGTAGGTCATAAAAAAAACTGATATAAATCCCAAAGAGTCGAAAAATGACAAGACACAAAAAAATCAAATCAAATATGAGTAGATACCGAATACAAAACTGCAAAAGGAAAGCGCCAAAATTCGTACGAAAAATGACAAAAAAGAGTAGCAATAAAGAAAGAAAAAACAAAAATCGAAGAGGTCTAACAAATATGCTACATTTCAGTGGCTCAAACAACAATCACTACCATAAGTAGTTGTGTTCAAACATGGTTTCAAACAAAAATTATAAAAAGTTGTCTGTTGCAAGAGTCACACGCTGCACTCACAACCATCTACTACTGTCTACTAATAGGCATAAAAGAAAAACAAAAATCTAGAATCAACCTGCATATAAACAAACATACTAATAAAGAAAAACATGGAGAATTAAACAAGTAATAAATAGCTACAATGTGTTCTAATACAAAAGCGAATCTACAACAAAATTCATAAGTAAGAATCCTTATAGGGAGTATTTAGTACAAAATGAATAGCTATGTAGATTAATCACGAAGCTAGATAAAGTCAAGACATTATGATCAACTCGAAAATCAAGTTAAGTATGAATAGAAAATAGATAACTAAGATACACATTATAATTGTGTAAATTTCCAAACTCCGCGTTATTAACCTAAAAACGCATCAGCCGAAACCAATAAGGCGATAAAATACGGTTTGCTTCCTTAAAAAGGCACAACTAACGTTAATTCTCTCTATACAGACCAATCATTAGAGAATAAAAAGCGCAATATCAAAAACCTAACTAAAAATTTCTTTTAAAGATTAGCATCATATTATAAAATCCCTAAATAAAAGTTCATATGACACATCGTAATAAAACACCAAGAATAATCCATTTCCTTTCTTATATAACCCACGGTATAATATTCATTGCATAGGACGCTATGAGCATTAGAAAACCTAATACAAATATCCAGCGGAAAAAGATAATCATAATAGAACAGATTAAAGCGATATTTTTTCGATGTAATATAGAGATCTGAACATTAAACATCTGTAATAAATACAACGCATATAGATTATAAATTATACAAAAATACGGAAAAAGTATGGCCAACTTAAATCATATCAGAAGAACATCCAAGTTTTCAGTGATGAGAAATAAGCGTCCTTCCCCCGACCCTTCTCACCCGACTACCACCAACTAGTCAACTTAGTCTTCTATCTTTTCCAAACTTAGCGCTACTCTTCGCAAATCTTTCCTTCCTTCCGCCTGCTACCTCAGCCCTCAAATCCCCCAGCCTACTCTCCACCGAGCCAATTCCATCGCTGATTCCCGCTCTTACCACTACCCCGCACTGCGGTGACCGCCTCCCGGATCCTCTCTCAATCGCCCACGTCTCTACTACTACGTGGCCTAACCACTCTTTCCTCCCTATCTTCTACCTGTTTCAATCCGCTACCATAATATATGTCATGGAAGATAAATAGATCCAAAGACATATCGCAAAACATAATATAGTAAATACTTAGAGTTAGTTCACCAATCAGATCGTCAAAAGAGATCTTTCACTGCTTTACTTTTTAATTACCTATGAACAGTGAAAAGATAAAAAACTCAAAGATGAGTCCCATTAACGAAATATAAAGGAAGAATTGTAGTACGTCATCCCACAATCAAGACCGCATTGGTCCGACATATACTTCTTGTCATTGCTAAAAATATCTCATTTCATCTCATAAACAGTTATATTCAGGCCGCTCTAAAATAGGGTGAATGTAGTCAATAGTTTATATTATCTTACTTAGGGAAGATTAATGAATTCTACTGGAACCCAGTCAGATACAAATGACATAGGCGACCAAGTAACATGTGACGAAATTCCCAATTAAATAGAACAAATAAAATAATGTTGAATATAATCCAAAGACAATTATTAAAAGCACCCATAAAGGACAATACCAGAAAATCTCTCTGAGTCTCAATCCTGTGGTAAACTAGTCCAATTTGGCTGTAATAATTCGATCTAAGATATTATATAACACAACAATACAATGATAAACCTGCACGCTGCTCCTCCCCTCTCTCCCGCCCCACCCCCCCCCCCTCGTGCCCCTCCCCCTCCCGCTAGACCCCCCCCTCGGCCCTGTAATACCCCCACCCTCACATCCTCATTCCTCCGCCTCCCTTCCCCCCCGCGATTCATTCTGTCCAACAGATGTATGTCAAAAAAAAGAGTTCATCCGATCCCCTCTTGTTAAAATAAGTGTCTAGCCACGTCAAAAGTACAAAAAATGGAAAAAAATCACTTAACTTGACGAGTCGTACGCCAAGTTTCATGAAGGAAAAAAAAAGTTAAATATTGACTCTACTAGAACACATATAAGCGTACACGCAATAGAACAATAGTGACAGATCCCACATCAAAAATCTCGGCTCAAAGTTGAGATCTTAGAAAAGATAAGAAATTAGTGAGCTAAAGAAGACTTTATATAGTACACGAAACGCTAAAAAATTAGGTAAAATATTGAGTATAATAACTGACACAATACAACCGGCCTATGAACGATAGCCCCCTTAATCAACACTAAAAACAGACCAAGTGAGACATATATATTCATTCCTCTTACATACAAGATCGTTGAAATTTTAAAAATGTTTAATAATGAAAAAATGGCGAAACATAACGTGATATTTCCAATTAGATGCGTCTCCGCTCAAGGGGATCCATCCAACAAACGCCTAAATGGATACCGAACAGCAAATAATTTAATCAATTCTGTCCATAGAATATGTCAAATAATATACTAAACAAAATAAATTACACTAAAGAGAATCAAGATTTACACTGATTTAAGGTTGTCGTTGGCTTGTAGATAGTATTCAGGCTAGATCAAAGGACAAAGATAAGACACCGATTCCCAAAATCAGACTAATCACTGCCAGTTATAGAAGTGAAATAAATCGTATAAGAAGATACACCAACAGCGTATAAAAATAACAACGATCTCACCAATCCCATAAGAATCCAGCAACACTCAAAAAAATTAGGAGTCATGAAATTAAAATTAACTGCAAAATGCACACGACCAGCACATCCAAGCACATAAAAAGTAGAGAGCAACCAGACGATATTGGAAGCAGGGTAGCCTTCCTTCTGTTAGGAAGGAATACTCACTTAATTTTATCTTGCCGACTAGCTACAAGAACATTAATTAGACCGATGCGAGAAATTCCTAATGTACATAAAAAGCGATTCATACATTCACATACTAAAGAATGACACCTAAATTAGGCCCGGAGTTTCCGTATGCTTCGTGTGTGGAAGAACGGGCAGGAGTAAATCTGGGGAGTTCCAAAACAGGGAGGTAGAATCGACATAAGAAAAAACAAAATAAGTACGACAGGAAAGAGCTGCGACGCCATATAAATGTGTCATCAAGCGATGAGGGGTCTATAATTGCAAAAGTATATTACGAACAGCACCACCTCATAAGAACAAAACGAAAACATATCAAGGCATCTATCATAATTCAACGTAGTTTCCAGAAAATGAGGAAACCAAGAAGCGAAGCCTCAACCACAATACACTCACACACTACTAGAACGGGCAACTGTGCTCTCAGAATCCTCTCAACTCCCCTCTTCAGCTCCGTACCCCAGCCGCTGACTGCCTAGCTTTAATTCAACCACCCCCCACCAAAACAATCCTAGGCGTCGAATATCCCAACTCTCCTCACATTAACAGTATAACATTTCACGAAATGACGTAGGATTCACGATTTCTGACGACGAAGAAAAACGCACTAAAACAAAGATCCCCCATTTGCACAGCACTAGAAAACTCGGTAAATAGGACGTAACGTTATAACTTAGAAAAAAAAGATAAAAGACAAATTAAAGAAAAAAATGTAATATACCAGCCGCGGAGATTCTATCTTATTAAGCTCTCTAGCGTGATGCATTCCATCGAAGAGTTAAACCATTCAAGATAAACAATAATGAGTCAATCTATCATTTTTACTAGTCAAAAGGCATATCATTGCTCAATTCTAATATGACGGAATGAGAACGAAAGGCGTATAAAAATGACTCAGATACCCAAATAGTCTGTCTTTACAGACGAACTATGACATTCCATTAAACAAAGCAATCACACCAAGACACAAGAAGGATGAAAACATAAAGACAAGTTTAAAATATATAATCCTTCAAAACACATTGTCAAAACTGCCACTGATTGAACCGAATAAAAGATCATAACCGCAAAATGAGAAGTGTTTTTAGCAGCACAAATAACACAACACGAAAAAAAATATAAACACGCAGCAAAAAAAAAAAGAAAAATAGTAGTATGAAGAAAATTCAAGCCTACTGTATATCTCCACCAATCATGAAGAATTAAATACTTCTAGGTAAATTTACTATTAAAATCAACTTACAGTCCTTCACGAAACAAAGCAAAACGTACTAAAGTATTTAACAACGTTAAAAAAGCCTTACCCAGTCTCGCAATTAGTCCACTTTATAGTACTCATCGAACATAGTCACTGCTTCCAAGCCTTACAGATTGCAACTACGGAGTCTGCATAATCTAAGGCAAAATGATCACTCCAGCACAAAAGCTAAAAACCCTTGATTCACAAAGCTGAAGTCTCTAATAATAGACTACGATTAAAATAGGAAGAGTATATAAAAACTCCTATACGAGTAAGTCAATCAAGAAAAATCCTGACAATATAACACAACTATGAAACTGCAAACTATAAAATCGATAGAAAAAAAATAGCTATAAGCTCATACATTCACAATACCATCAAAAACAAAGCATTCTTAACAAATCTAACTCAAATAAGTCTAAGTATGCACATACCCAGAATCAAATATCCTAAACAACCTCTATAACTATAGGCGAAAATAAAACAAAGAAAAAGAGACCTCCTGCTCCTTCACGTCCTTCAATAGCCTTGTCTCATTAGTCCTTCCAGGTTGTCCCCTGGTCCCTGAACCCACCCTTCTCGCTACCTTCCAAAACCAGAGCCCTAACCTCTCGCACCCATGTTAATTGTAGACGAAAATCTACTATAAATAAACCACAACGTCTAAGAGCAATCCGGCTAACTCTAGATCAAATACACAGTCCCCTATCTTTTATAAACCTGTAACAACCATATGCCAAGACATTGCACAACACATCACATACTCCCTTTCAATCAGGCTATTAAACCCCATAAACGGAAATCAAATCCCAAATCCCAGCCAAACCGTAATCAACGAAACTTTAAGTCAACGAAAAAATCTTTAATCAAATCAACCCTCACAACGAATAAACACACAAAAAATGCACATGTACACACCCTAACTCATAACAAATTTACAGACTCCAGTGTACTACGCTCATCAAACTACACTTTTGTAAATTAATATGGCAGTCGAAAGAGGAATGGAAGTTTACCCGTCGGTAAAACAATCGTCTAGTTTCAACACAACTTAAGCAAAAATCCGATAATGCCAACTTTACTATATTAATTAGTGCAAAAGTTTTAAAATAAAAATATTGTAGATATTAAAGAAGTTTAAATTAATAAAATACAGTTGTATTATACAGAGATGTCTCGTTACATCATCCTTAATTCAAATTTTTAAAAAAAGTTATAAAATCCACTTGGAAACAAACTGTAAACGACAACTGTCGCCATCCCATCACTATTGCCCAGCGTCTCATCCCGTACTACGATATCATTAGCGTTGCCAAGCCGTTCTTTCATGTCATCGGTTCATAACGGAACCGTTGTCCGAGAGATACTCTTTCATTCACACTATACCTTATATCTCTTTGCCGGCCAATTATTCCCCATCGACCCTTATTCGGTCGATACCACACACAGATGAATTCTCGAACCCGAAACCATACATATACCAACTAATATACAATACATACAAAATGACTATTTTTTCTGACACTACAATAACACCAGGTCAGAATGTCATATCACAACAGGTACAAAATTAAAACATAAGAACAAATATTAATAAAATACTTATTTTCCTAACAACGCACTCTCACTCGTACAATAAACCATGTACGAAAACTAGAACTTGATAAAAATATTACTAGGAAGAAACAACAATTTTGAGAACAAATTTGTCGTGCTTCCAAACTAGCTTCGAATTTAGCTATATAAACTTCAATTTCATTCAATGTCGGATATGAATAAATAATAATCAGTAATGATATCACTATAAAATCAACAGGTATACTCTCTTATATCGGAGAAGGAACAACAAAGACTCAATAAAAGAACTTAAATATACCAACAACAAGCCATAAATGTTCCATTAAAACACATACAAAAGTATAAATAAAGATTCTAAGAAATCGCAACCATACATACAACTACATACTTAAATTAGGAAATCACCAAGATACTAATAATATACCAAGCAGTAAAAACCACACTTAACACAATTAGACAGTCCACGAATAGGCTCGCCAACTACAAATTTAGAGGTAACTTAAATTCTACATAAAACGCACCCAGATGAATCTCACCCATACAATCCTAAATACACTAAAATAAAAATCTAAGATAAATAACATATTACAATACCGTGCATAAACAAAATATAGTAAATCTCAATTGTCTTTAATAATAAAAACATCCACTATTCCCCCCCTATGTCTTACCATTCTAACTCCAACTCGAATTCTCGCCTCTCTCATCAGCACTTCATCCCCCCACATGAGCTCACCACGTCAATCACCACCCGCACGCCACACCCCCCGATCCCCAAAAACTCCCCCCCACAAACCCTTACCCCCTCTCGCTTTCAATCGCCTATAAGTACACCATTCCTACATCCAACCACTCCACCATCCGTGCACCGCAGACCACAGCTCATTAAAAATCACAAGCACACCCCCCCACACTCAAACAAAAAAAAAAAAAAAAAACACAAAACAAAAAAAAGAAAAAAAAAAAAAAAAAACAACAAAAAAAAACTAAAAACCAAAAAACAACAACACGAAACCAAAACCAGACTGAAGAAACCAGAAAAAAAAATCACCCAACATAAGCCGCAACCCAACTACAGACCCCAACGCCCCAGGGCAGAGGCCCTCTATACCACCGCTAATACAACCACAGCAATGCGGAACCCCCGTTCCCTGTCTTTCTGTTCACCCTATCAACTTCGCACCCCTTCTCACAAAAAATAGGGTACAGAGCCGTTCTCCCTCCCTTTGGCCCCCCGGACGTGAGGCCCCCTCTCGAAGCTCCTATCCCGCACAACTAGACCCGTCTCTTTCAGACCCGGTATAAAAATCGCCCCCCTTACCTCCCGTACTTCCCGCTAAGCTTTATCCGTTTTCCCATGCCTACTTCGGTTCCTTACATACTCTTCCTTGACTCCTCGGGCTCCGGGTGTACTTGCGCTATCTTCCTTATCTCTTCCTAACACCATCAAGAGGCTCGCCTTTGATACAATCCGCCCCCTTTTCATCTCGAAGTCAATCTTTGTTTTGCGTCAAAGTGGAATACCACGGAAGTAAGGGCCCGATTGTCGCCGCAAGCATATCTCGGCCTCCCAAACCTATTCATTCTTCCTTTTTTTGCGTTACCACCCCCTATACTCTTGCTACAATCTTTCGTCCCTCTCTCTCCCCCGAACAGGCAGGTGCCTTCTACCCGTTCATGAGAGCACACGCTCACCTGGACACTCGCAGAAGAGAGCCCTGGCTCTACGACGCCGACAAGATGGCCGCCATAAGATCAGTGGTCAGACTCCGCTACCAGCTCCTGCCCTACTGGTACAGCGTGTTTCACGAGGCCCACCGCATGGGCCTGCCCGTCCTCCGCCCGCTGTGGGTGGAGTTCCCGAGAGACAAGAACACGTGGGCGGCAGAGGACCAGTTTATGGTGGGAGACTGTCTCCTGGTTCACCCAGTCACCGAGCAGGGAGCTACCTCAGTCCAGCTATACCTCCCCGGGACCTCCACCGTGAGCTAGGGGATAACCCTTTTATCAACATTTCATTTGATTATTCACTAGGGGACAACCCTTTAATCAGTGTTTCTATTATGCAAGGCTGAATACTGGAAGGTTTACCACTATAATAGAGGATGTGATAAGTTTGTCCGATGGTCCCTGACCCTCACTACTCACCAACCCTCAAATTTTTTTATCAGAGAAAACTTTTCCAGACGATTTTTAATCATGAAAGTTATCTTCTATGAAAGTTTCCCACAGTATATAGTGTTTCTCTCTTCCTCCAGTTGTGGTACGACATGGACGACTACACGGTGTACACAGGAGGCAGTCGCTACTCTATCAGTGCTCCACTGAACAAGGCAAGCATACAGTATAATTATACATACCCCTGGGTGTGTGGGAATGATGTAAGTAGCACCTCTCCTCGTGGCAGATACCCGTGTTCCAGAGAGGAGGGACGATAGTTCCAAAGAAGATGAGAGTTCGTCGATGCTCTTCTCTGACTGCCAATGATCCATACACTCTCATAGTCGCTCTGGATGAGAAGGTCCCTCTCATTACTCCACCGTACTGCTCATTAGCTGCATAACTATGCCAAAATACACAACCTTTTTCATTAATGACTATGTGCACAAAACATTTTTGTGAAAATTAGCACTTTTCGAAGGTTTTATTCTGTCCTCTACATGTGCAGAAAGAGGCGAAGGGAGAGCTGTATATTGATGACGGTCACTCCAATGACTACCTGACTGGGGGGTTCGTGGTTCGAGAGTTCGAATTTGACCGACACACGTTCACCAGCAGGTAGTGCTCACAATACTGTCATGTGATGGTCATGTGACTGGGTGTGGTCTGCAGAACATGGGCTTTTAGTGGGATGTTCCCGACCAAGGCATGGGTGGAGAGGATCGTTATATTGGGCTACCCTCTGGAGCCTTATCGAGTCATGATCAGCTTAGGTATGTGTACACAAGACACCCTATATAGGAACATTGAGTGTTCACCTCTGAGGTGTCCCTTACTAACACTTTGTATGGGGCAGAACTACAGTGCCCTCTATAATATGGAGAGTCCTTTTTCGTAGTGCATTGTGAGCAGGTTTGGGTAGTCTGCAAAAATCTTCACTCGTGTGTGATGCGGTCTCATAAAGTACATAGTCATGAAGACTTTGCTCTTCCTGCAGGTGCCGGCAGTGAAGAGCTGATGTTCGACTACAAATCTTCCAACAAGGCACTCACCATCAGACGACCTGGAATCAACATTCTCGAAGATTTCTCCATCACAATCTACGACGGCTGACTCCTCCCCTCTTCACTAGAGAACTCAATTTTGATAGGGGCCAACTGCTAATTTAGAACTAATTGTCAATCACTGATGTTCGTTAGTATTATATATACAGGTTTCAAATTACGATTTCTAGAGGGTGTGGCTAGTAGTGGTGGGTGTGGTCTCAGTTTGACCCAAGTTAGTGGGTGTGGTCTGAGGTGTCACATGATCTAGTGAGAGATGATCCATGTGGAGGTCATTTGGCTGTGGCTCATCTCGCCTGTCTCTCTTTACATCAGCCTACAAAGTGCAGTACAACAAAGCAGGGACACTAGTGTTCAAAGGTGGCCCTTACTTGAATAATACATAATTGTATGGGTTATACCAAATGTGTCTTACAGAGGTGTCCTCTATATTATTGAGGGTCATTATTCAGAGGTATGTATCTACATTCTCTCCACCTCATATCCCTCAATGGTGTGTCTCTTGTAGTCAAGAACGTTCTCTATCTCCTGCTCACTGCTCATCCTCACCCAGCCAAAACCCTTGTGGAGACCAGTCTTAACGTCCTGAGCACGCGAGAAGGTACGACAGTGTGGAGGTAAGCCCGTTTCAGACTTACTATGTGGACCACCGAGAAGAGGACCGCGCCGAACTTCTCGAAGTATTTCCGCAGACATGCTGTGGGAACAAGAGGCGGATCCGTATCGTGTGGCAAGTACAGGCATATCCCTGTAGTTCTTTACCGTCAGACACTGTCCAGTGGAGACGACTGACGAACAAACCTACTCCCACCTTCGGCACCCTCACCGCCATGCTCCTGCTGGTAGAGTTCAAAGTTCGACACGTGGTTGTCTCTAATTATGCGGAAGAAAACTAACAATTTTGAAACATGGCAGCGTCTTCTCGGAGTCGACGTCTTCTTAAGCTGGGCCTGTCTACGGCAGCCGTTGGAACGCTCGGCGGAGGCTACGCACACGTGAAAGACACACCGTGGTGGTCCTCGCTGCCTCCCGTTCGCTTTGGCAGAGCTGCAATTGCAGTTAGTTAGACCGACAGCTAATGGTGTCTTAGGCATTTGCTCGTCTGCGCTGCACAGGTCCTTCTAGCCAGCGCCGACTACAAGTGGAGTCTGAGGAACCTCGAGTACGGGACGGATGAGTACCGCTCCACCATGAAAGAGGTATATTGGGGCATGAGAACGGAACTGCAGAAAGTTCCAGCACCAACCAGCAACCATAGATAGGTATATATAAGTGTGTCCGTGCAGGTCCACCAGCGCTCGGCACTAAGGCTGAGACGAATGTGCAGTCTCAACGGAGGTCTGTTTGTGAAGGTCGGGCAGCACATTGCATCCCTGGACTACCTGCTTCCACGTGAATATGTGAGCACCTTCAAGGTGTTCCACAGCAGTGCGCCCAGCACTCCACTGCTCAGACTCAAGAGAGTCATCTTTGAAGAGTTCGGAGTCCCTGGTAAGGAGAGAAAAAAGAGAAATAGAGAGAGAGAGAGGAGGAGAGAGATTTTTCATCTTTCTTCCCTCAGCGGAGGAGTTGTTTTCAGAGCTGGGTGAGCAGCTGGGCGTGGCATCTCTTGCCCAGTGTCACCGTGGCGTTCTACACGACGGTCGAGTCGTGGCGGTCAAGATACAACATCCCGACGTCAGGAAGAACGGCTACACTGACATGAGTGTGATCGATGTGAGGGACGCGGATATGACCGAGATTATTTTACTGACCTACCTCTCTGTCTCTCTCCCTCCTCCTCTTCCTCTCTCTCCATCCTCCTCCTCTTCCTCTCTCTCCATCCTCCTCTTCCTCTCTGTCCCTCTCTGGCCCCAGCTCCTAGTGTCCGGCGTGTCGTTTGTCTTCCCAAACTTCCACTTCCAGTGGCTGGCTCGAGAAGTGCGAGCCAACCTCCCCAACGAACTGGACTTCCAGCAGGAGGCCAGGAACCAGGAGAAGTTCTCCGCGATGTTTAAACACCTCACCTTCATCAAGGCTCCGCGTGTCTACTGGAGGTATACCAGTACTCGGGTTCTCACAATGGAATTCTGCGACGGAGGCAAGCTGGACGATCTGGACTACATCGAGAAACACCAGCTCCCTGTCGATGAGGTGTAGTGTGTATGTGTGTGTTTCTCATCTTCCACTATGCTGAAGTTTGTTGAGCAATATTTTCGTTGATTGGGACTTTGTGAATCACCAAAACGATGTGGCTGGACTGCTCTACTTTTCAATTCAAGCCTGGTCAGATTACAGCACCAACTCTTCTGGTTTGTTCAGATCTCCCACAAGTTGGGACGGATGTACAGCGAGATGATATTTGTGACTGGGTACATCCACTGCGACCCTCACCCGGGGAACGTCCTTGTGAGGAGACGCCGACTGAGTCGGAGAGAGAGGAGGGAGGGGAGAGGGAGGGAGGGAGAGGTCGAGATTGTTCTACTAGATCACGGACTGTACACTGTAAGTTTTGAGAAACAAAGACGTAGCGATTGATTCATATGCCAAGCTGCCTTGGATAGTCTCAATCGTAATCGGCTCTCCATCTGGTCTTTCTCAGGTTCTCACGGAAGAGTTCAGAATGAAGTACTGCAGACTGTGGCAGGCTCTCATCAACAAGGACCTGGAGGCGGTCAGGAAGTACAGCGAACAGCTCAACGCAGGGCAGCTCTACCGACTGCTGGCGTCCATGATCTGTGCTCGAGCCTGGGACAGTATTGCCAGTGGCATCGACCAGGCCCCCATGTCTCAGAATGAGGTATTGCATGCTTCTGTCACTTAGGCACGGATTGCAGAGTGGGCTTCAAATAGTAGCACAGTTCTTAAACGCCAGTTCTACCGTAATTTGAACCTTTTATTATTGTAATCTCAACCTTTTGATAGCTTTGTTGTGCTGTTAACTACAGCATTTGTCTACCTCTCCTCCCCTCCCCAGTTGAAGCGAATCAGAACCAATGCCCTGATGTACCTGTCTGAGATCACCCAGCTCCTCGACACAGTGCCGCGACAGCTGGTCCTCATTCTCAAGACCAACGACCTCCTCCGCTCGGCAGACCACGTCCTCCGAGCCTCCAACCACAAACAGTCGTTACTCACCATGTCAAAGTGCTGTCTTCGTGCCATCGGGGACCACGATATACAGCGGTGTTCGTGGTGGGTCGGGCGAGTGTACGTGAGACTCAGGACCGGGTGGTCTGTACTGATGGTCAGTATCTACGAGCTCTGGCTGAACACTGCTAGAGCACTTGGCATGGCGGCTCTGTAGCCTATATACCAGTGTATGTGTGTCGATGTGTCTGTCCGTCATGTGAGCTAAACCAACTCCACCTGAAGTGTGCAATTTCTTATGGACATTAAATTATATGAATGTACACACGTCTTGTATTAAAACTACACAAAGTAGAATTTTCTCTCTGTACGGCAGAGCCAGCAGAGGTGAGGGTCTGTGGTGTTACGATAAAAAGACACAAAAGTATAGCCAGTCACTGGAAATGGCTGCAGCTAATGGTGCGATATATATATATAGATATGAACAGTTCTTGAGCATTGTTTGTCCATGTGTACATATACATAATATAATGGTGGGATGGAGGGAGAGGGAGGGAGGGTCAGTGACATTCAACTGGAGGAGTTGAAGAAGTGGTTTGTGTGGCGGCCGACTGGTGAAACTGGTGGGCTTGAGCTAAGATACGGGCAGCTGCAATGGGGGAGAGGAAGAAGAAGAGTAAACAAGCAGTAATGGTTTAACAATGATAGATGTAGCGCACAAACCTCACCCCGAGCAAGGTTTAACTATAGATTGACGTGCTTGTTCTCACAATACCTTCTCTCTCCTTTCGCCGGGTGCGTCTTCTCCGCCTGTCCATCTGTGCGACCTCTGACTTGAGGTCGGACCATTTCTGCTGGATGAGGCGAATATGCTCCTCTATTAGTCGCACTCTCTCCCCGCACTTCATCTCCGGCCGCATCGCTGCAGTGGACAGATTTACAATCACATCCACGTATACATACAGTAAGAACAGCTAAAGGAACTGAGGGGGGACAGGGACTCACAGAAATCGACGACAAACTTGAGGCTCTCTCTCCTGGCCATTCTCCGCATGGCGTACTCCTCGTCTGTCTCTCTAACTCTCTTCCTCCTCTCCCTGCTCCTCTCACCGACCCTCTCTCCCCCCACCTCCTTTGACTGACACACCGGGGTCGAAGAGACAGGCGACGGCTCCTTCTCGCTGCTCACAACCGACGACTTCTCGTCCCCCGATTTCTCTGCCTCCGTCTTTCCCTCATCTTCGTCATCCTCCTCAGCCTCTTCCCCTCTCCCCTCTCTTCCTTCTTCCTCCACCTCCTCCTCTTCTCCACCTTCCCTCTCCTCTTCCCCCTCTTCATCTCCTCCTCCTCCTCCTCCTCCTCCTCCTCCTCAACTCGTCTTTCTCTCTCAGGTCAAACACACCCGGGGACGCGTCGTCTAGTTCCGGTCGTATCTGAGTAGTGGCAGGGGAACTCCACACATCATCTGGCGGGGACCGAATCGGGGACAGCAGTGGAGGGAGAGGGTGATTTCGCCTCCTCGTCGGTGCTGGATTCGGTGCTCTCTGAATTAGAATTTGACGTCGTGTCGTGGACTGCTCTGTGTTGTCGCCCAGTTTCGTAATCGTGGTCGTGTCCGCGTCTCCAGCCACAATGGGTTTCAATCTTGAGGAGCCGAGAAGCATCTCTGGACAGAGAAGAGAAGTGTGGGAATTGTCTGTCGCATTTGGAGAAGGAAGAAATCTATAGTTCACCTCTTTCTTGACCTCGATTGCACAACCCATGCCCATTTCGTCAGGGCATCCGCCGTTTAGGACAGAGTTTTCGACCTGAGGTGGTACGAGTGTCTGTGTGACAGCGGGGAAGGTGTGACGGTGGTCAGCAAGTGTGGTCGATGAGGAGGAGATGGGGTGTGATGTGGGAGGGAGGGGAGGAGGTGGAGAAGTGTGGACGATGGTTGGGTGGGTATCGAGGGAGGGAGAGGGAGAGCGGTGATTGTTGTGCTGGTGGTGATGGTTGTGCACTTGGGGAGGTGAGGGAGAAGACGAATCTTGACGAAGATGATCGCTGAATCTCCTCCGTTTGGACGACGGAGGTCTCGGAGGGCGCGGAGGTGGACCCAGCTGACCTCCGACTCCGCCCGGAATCTCGGGTGGAGTGGGTGTGGCAGGGGGCGGAGGAACTCTCTCCTCGGCTGTTGCCACATAAGAGAAGAGCTGTTCAGCCGGTCCTCCCCTCCCTCCCTCTCCTCTGCTCTCCTTCGCTCCCTTCCTCTTCTCAGAACTCACCATCTTTGCCTTTTTCTTCTGCACACACACAGACAGTACGATTGAAGCGACTGCATTACACGTACTATGCTAGTATTGATAGAGGCAAAACCACACAATGAAAAGTACAGCAGAACACATAAGACTCCTCAGGTTTTCCATTGTGGATATAAAAACTGGCCACGATACAAACTGTCCCCGCAGCGCAATATTGCATAGTTTCATACGTATACAGTAGTGAGAGTTCAATGTACGTATATACCTTGTATGGTGGTCGAGCATGCTTCGTAGGATTTGTGACTTTTCTCAGAATTCGTGACTCCTCCACCCACTCGTTGTACCTGCAGAGGAACGAAAGGAAGAAATCTCTCTTTCTCTTCTTCCCTCTTTCACCTCCCCCCTCTCTCAACCATCAGTATAATATACAGTTTATCGCATTTGCCTTACTTTAATAACACCTCGATTGAGTATTGATCGATGATTATTGCAAACACACAGAGAGCAGAGGCAAAGTTAACAACACGACGGAGCCCAGGGAAAAAAGAGCTGCCCTATGTTTGCTACAGCCCAGCTCATCGGCAATATTATTTGAGTATATATACGGCATGGCCCAGGCTTATGAGAAACACTGTTTCGGCAATGTTTAGCTTCTTTCTAACCTGTTGTTCCACCCGCTATAGTGGACGAGGTAGTCCCTCCTCTCCTCGCTCTCCTCCATGCCGATGACTTTCGCCTCGTAAGTCTCCATGTTCTTCCCGTTCCCGTACCAAACAAGCACTCGGTCGTTCTCCGCAAATTTCTGGGGCTCCCTCTGGGCCCAGGTGTCCCCTCTCCCGCCCATCTCCTCCCCCTCTTCACCAGTCGTACTGCTAGTGGTGTCCCCCGGATACGACTCGTGGTCAGACGGCTCCGATTTGCACTCTGAGACCCCCAGGCCAGTCGACGGAGAGCTGGCTTTCTCTGTCATATCATCTCTCGAGAAGGAAGCTCCTCTCCCTCCTCCCGGGGTCACTACAGCTGCTTCTGGTGATGGTCGCGCGTCCCTCCCTCCCACCGTTCCGTCTCTGACTGAAGACAAGGGAGAGGAGGGGAAGAGAGAAGAAGGAACGTCGCGTGAAGGAGGCCTTGCATCCCTCCACGACGGCTCCTCTTTCGTCTGTTTCGAGAGTCTCGTTGCCCTTGGCTCCCCGGGCTCCGACTTCACCTGGACCTCCTCGGAGCTCCCGATCCTCCGCAGTTTCCCAGCCCCTCCCCCCTCTCCCTCCGTCTCTGGCAGGACCGAGAGCGGGCCCCTCTTTCTCCCCTGCCCGGCGAATCCTTTGGCCCGTTCACCCTCCCTTTGCTCTTCCCGTAGCACTCAAACCCATAGAGATATCTGCAGTAATTGTAACACAGGTGAGGGAGGGGTGTAGGGGAGATACAGTGCAATCGGCCGCACACACACGTGAGAGGTGTTGTGAATGGGCCCAACACACGTGTGTTATGGCGGCGGTGTAAACATGTATGTATGTACAGAACAAGTGTAGTGGGTTTAATGGAAAACAAAGTGTGAAACACAGGGATTAGTCTCAGTGCCAGTAATACAGTACACAAGGAGTAAAACAGGGAAATTCAGATCACTAGGTAGGTTTGATTACTTAACTTGCATAAGAAATACAGACACCTTGTGCCTAGTCTTATGTAAGAGGAAGCCCCTAGCTAAATCGAACCAATTAGTACGTTAAATAGTGTCCACAGGCAAGCTTGGTTTAGAACAAGACAGTGGTCAGAAATTTAACTTCGTACGCTTGCTTTATTTGCCAAAGATTTCAACAAAACGGAAGCCCTTGGCTAAATTGAACCAATTAGCACATTAATTGGTCTCCAAACTCACTTCCTGTATGCCTGTTTGAGGGCGTGTGAGGCGTTGGTACTGAGGGGAATCCCCAGCTGAAGGTAGAGGGAGCGCCATTTCATCTCACGAGTCACAGACTCCATTCCCCCGTTCTCCTGTACCAGGTGATACAGTCTGTACAGGTCGAGGTCCTTCTGGGCCAGGATAGGGGTCCTGTTCAGAGGAGTCCCTGATAGAGAGGGAGAGACAAATTGTTTTCGTTATCAGGCCCATCCAAAAAGTGTCAATGTTTCCTGACAAATGGTAGAAAGACAGTAGCACATCCTTTTCTCCCACACTGTGATTGTATACCTCTGTTCTCATGATATTTCCTCAGTTGGTCCATGAAGACGTGTCGGTCCGTCCCTCGTTGCTCGCTTGCCTCTTCTTTCGCCTGTGGACTTGCCGCCGAGCCAGCCGCAATGGTGGGTGTGGTCCCACCGGTGGCCCCGCCCACCCGTTGCTCTCGTCTTTCCTACACATGGGGCAGGGAGCAAAATACTTACAATAGTGATGCCCCACAAAGACAGAGTCACCTTTGGCATTCATTACTGCCTCTTCTAAAAATCAATGGCTTGGCTTTTGATTTCTGCCCCAATATTTCTGGACTGTTTTTTTGTCCCAACATTCAAGAACGGAGGTTGTGTTCATACCTTTTCCGTCTGTCCGTGAAAAAGGTCCATGTCCCAGGGCAGTTCACCGGTGTCGAGGTAGGCCATGGCTCGCTCTATGGCTGGAGAAAGAAAGAAAGAGAGGGGAGAAGGAAGATAGATAAAGTTTCAAAGTATGGTCAGGCTTCCATTTAGATATTGATCTCAGGGGGCAATAGTGTATTAATGAAACAAGAGGAGCAAAACCCTGTGGTTGCGTGCATTAAAAGGTTGACTTAAGCTCCTAAGGGGGCGAGTCCCCCCCAATGAACCCCTGATGATGTCAAAAAAGTGGCGGTGAGTGCTGACCTGGTTTGCACATGTACATTGGCTGTATCTCTCCGTCCAACATGCTGAGGAGAGGTTCCTTGTGAGGTGAAAACTCGTGGAGTTCGTTCTTTGTCACCGCAAAACTGGAGAAAACAACATTCACGAGTGATACATCAGAAATTAATTAACTGTGTGTTACACAAGAAATATCTGGCGGGTGTGTGTGTGTGTGGTGTGTGTGTGTGTGTGTGTGTGTGAAGCGAGAAATATGATCGGGTAGAGGAGAAATAGCTGTTCTAGACACTCACAATCGTCCGTCTTTGAAGGAGCGAAGACATATCGTATTTGGTTTCCTGTCGCTCTCCTCCAGAACATAGTGAGCCGGAACAATCTGTGAGGATTACATCATCGTACAAGACAATCGAACCACCAGCTAGATCAAAGAAACGACTATTCCACACAGAGTTATTCACTCTAGCAAGAGAAGGATACTGTGCAGTGAGAGTATGTACGGTTTGCCACGTTGGTTTGAAGGGACCTACCACAGCAGGTATCCAGCCTGCCCGCCTCCTGTCGTTCTCCAAGAAGACCGTCTTCCCGACCGGAAACTCGGGAGGGTAGGTGCAACCTTTCCTCTCCCCGTCTCCTTCCTCCTCTTCCTCATCGTCTCCGTTGACTGCTGCCTGGGCGTAGTTTGGCCTGGCAGCTCTCCTTCGGGGCTTCTTGGGCTAGAGAAAGATGAAGAGAGAGAGAGAATCAAGAGACACCAGTTTGGACACATTAGATTAAAGGCCACACCCACTAAAACTGGACCACACCCACTCACCAAAATTGCCGGAGCTCCAAAATGCTCGGGATCTGTCAGAGGCAAATTATCAAGACTCTGTGAGTGAACGGGGGAAGAAGACAATCTAACATCACACACAAATAGTATTTGGATGACTATTGAATCAGAGAGATGATTATGGAGCACCAGCTGGTGGGTTTTTGCTCTGAGACCAACAACACACCACACAATTACTATCATACTCCAACAAACTACCATTAGTGGCAGTTCTGAGGAATTCTTGAAACGTCTAACGTACGCACACACATGACAAACACTCTACCAAGGTGTCGGGTCATGTGTTTGTAGGTGAGCCCATTGACATAGGCAGGTCTTGAAATTTGGTTGGCAGCCAGGCCAGCCAGTTGTTTCTAGCCCTCAGCGAGGCTACATGATAGTGATCATGTTGTGACTCCATTAGCTCATGCTTCTGGCAAGGCTGTGGCTAACTACACAGTGCTAACTACACAGTGGCTAACTACACAGTAGCTTCGGCCCTTGACTAGAGATATACACAGATCGGATAGAAAGAACCAAATCTGTCAGGAGACAAACTCAGACATTGCAATTTGAAGTCCAATGCACTGAGCTACAAATCCCAGACAAGAGCCGGTCATCGCCCTCTCCTTCTAAGTATCAAGGATCGATCTCAGCTGTGGGATCTCCCTTCAAACATATGGCAACCATCTCTTAAGTAATCAATCTTTAACCAGTTCAACTAAATACAAAGTTCCATCCCATGGCAGTATTTGGTGACCCACCTCGCTCTTGTCAAAGTGGCGTCCTCCCTTGAGGCAGAGGGAGGATCTCTTGAGAGTCCTCTCATCGCCATCATCAAACACTGACAGAGGAAGAGAGGGAGAGAGAATCAGACAAGAGAAGGAGAAGATGAGGTTTCAATGTGAAAAGGGGTTGGCTATATATACACTACAATAGATTTGAAAGACAAGTGAAGTGTAAATATTTCCAGGAGGAGTAGGGAGCATAATTATCATGGCACAGATCTACCATCAATCTAGACCACTGTCTCTTGCCTTCACTTTACTCCACACACATACTACTGGGCTAGTGTTATGTATAGCTTACCAACAGTATAGGTGCTCTGGTCAGTGAGTTTTACGATGTTTGCTGTCAGCACTTGTCCATCTGGCTGTGTTACATCCACATGTGCTCCAACCTGCAGAGAGAGGAGTGAGGTAGGGAGGAGATAGAGAAGAGAGGTGGAAGAGGAGAGGAGAGAGAAGAGAGAGAGAGAGAGAGGAGGGGAGGGAGGGAGAGAAAGACAGAGATGGAACGACAGAGGGAGGGAGGGACGGAGAGAGGGAGAATAAGGAGTGGGAGAGGCCGGTAAGAGCCAGCCAGTCTAATACACTCATTAAACAGCTGAACGAATTTGGCACGACCTCTGACGGCGGTGGCAGTGAAAGCCACGCTGCACAAGTCCTCACTCACCTCCACACCCCTCACTCACCTCCACACCCCTCAGAGGACAATACTCTCTCAAGAGGTGAACTGTACGCCCAATGCTCAGTGGTGAATGGACCGGCTGATCCTCAATCCACAAATCCCAATCCCAAAGCCTACTTATACACATGCCAGGATGGTTCACCTACGAAATCACTATATATACACACCACTGCTGCAATTTTACCAAATTCACGCATATTATTCATGTATCCCTTCAGATTGAATATGACGTTTATTGTACCTTTAGTGTTCCTTGTATGCAATCGCCGCCGACCATTGCACTGTGACCTTTTCCATAGGACACCTGCAAACAGTAATAGATTCGAACGGAGAACGGAGAACACACAAAGATGAGAAAATAATGAGAGACACAGAATTCTGATATCGCAGAGTATCAAGTGTTTTTATCTGAAATGAGGGCTTCTATTGCTTGCCCCTTGTCAGTTTAAGACCGCTATGCTAGCTGGACCACCTGATTGATGAGGACATATACCAGTCTATATACTTATCACACCACACAACAAACCTGTATACCAATAATGATCAAAGGGATAGAGAGAGAATAAACTGAGCCTACACATGGACATACCTCATCACAAAGGTCACTGTATAGTGTGAGCTCTGTACCAGTGACCCGACATACCGTATGTCAAAAGATGTGTGTTGGAGAGGAAGTATGGGGAAGGAGAGAAGAGAGAGAGAGCGGGAAGAAGAAGGAAGAGAGAAAGCGTGCACGACGAGAGCTAACCTTGCATTTGACCATCTTCTTGGCGACTTTGATGGTGGCTTCACAGAAGGCTCCCCTGTACTTGGCACTCACCTCAGTCCCCACTGTCAGATACGGAGGGTCATCACTGTTTGCCTGGCAGGGTGGGTGGGGAGGGAGAGAGGGGGGAGGGAGAAAATGGGATCAGCATTACAAGGGATCCTACTGACTACTGTGGCTAAAAGGCAAAGCTAGGGTTGGAGGGAAGTATTTGTGTACCGCCAGCAGCAACGACGGTGTAAGGCAGTGTCTGGATACACGCCTACCTCGCGGGACACGCGGGGCAGCTGTAAACAAAGGCAGAGCTTGTCACTCCCACAAAAGGCAGGGGAACGAGGCTAAGAGAAAGGGGGCCTGAACGAAAACTCTCCGCTATACGGCTCGATGGACGCTGTC
>CASHTH010001340.1:0-10496 GCA_030341885.1 Geodia barretti | reverse complement strand
GATTTTATACATGTCCGTACGTCGTGTAAGTGCGCATGCGCGGCTTCGTTACAGTACATGCGCAACCGTGGATCACCAGTCTACAGAAGATGGCGTTCGTCGTCGAGAGCGGGAAAGAGAACGTCGTGCCTGTGAGACTCCTGAGCAGGGAGAGGTTCGGCTTTCTCAACGCCGACTGTGTGATAGGGAACGGGCTTCTCAACGCCAACTGCGTGATAGGGAACGGGCAAGGGAACGCCTTAGGGAACGCCTCACCACCGAAACAACCGAGGAAAGGGAAGCATGATGAGATAGAGCTAGACGCGCTGCGGAATCAGGGGGGAAAAAGGAACAGGCAAGGCTTGCACAGCTCCGTACCTGTGAGACTCCTGAGCAGAGAGAGGCTCTGCTCACCTGCTCAGCAATATACAGTACGCATGCAACGGCAACAGATAGATGTTGCTTCACAAAAGGAGTGTGTTAACGGCACGTTATGCAGCCCGGACATCGCGGGCAAATCCCAAGTTGGGTAGCTCTCGCTCGCCAACAATGTCCACTAGTTAGGCGAGTGGAGCGAGCCCACAATCCTCTTTGATTGACGTTCTTCTTCGATTCAGACTGCACCGTATCACTCTGACAGCCGATGTAAGCAAAATGTATCGGGCCATTGAACTTGTCGAATCCAATCGAGATTTGCATTGATTTGTGTGGCGAAGCAATGAAGATGAGCTTCTCAAGGACTATCACATGACTCGTCTAACCTTCGGTGTGTCTGCCTCATCCTTTGCTGCTAACATGTCAGTGAAATATAATGTGTTGGATCATGCTCTAGAGTTCCTGAAAGCTGCCGATGCAGTTGAAAGTGCATTCTACGTTGACGATTGCCTCGCGGGTGCTGACTCAATCGACAAAGCCATTGATCTAAACCATCAACTTCTCAATCTGTTTGCCAAAGGTGGCTTCCTACTACGTAAATGGAGTTCCAGTGACCCTGCTGTGCTGCGTCACATATCTCCAGAAACTTCGGGATGCTCAGTCGCCACATCACATACCTAGCCCCGAAGAGTACACAAAAACTCTCGGCATAGAATGGAACGCCAACCTGGATCACTTTCGTCTAACAGTCGCCTCATTACAAGACATCAACAATATCACCAAACCGGCCTTGATCTCCGACATAGGCAAGACCTTTGACGCACTTGGCTGGTTTTCACTTACCATCATCAAAGCCAAGATCCTGTTGCAACGACTGTGGGAATAGGATCCGATGGGACGATTTGCTACCCCTTGCCATCTACCAGTCATGGCTCCGCTGGAGATCCGAACTACCTCTGCTGTCCGAAAGACACATTTCACGTTGTTACTACTCCAAGGATGCCACTGTCGATGTCCGTGCACACCTCCGGCAAAATTGGAGACCTTCAGTGAAAAAATCAGTGCTTCGTAAGGAGATAGCGGGTTTAGAAGAAGATGAAGAATATTATCATGATGACACGCGTGGACGACTGAATGTGCGTATGGGGTCTTTGGGAACACGTATAGGTAGATATGTGCTCGTGGACTATTGCTAGTGTGTTTTGAAGGCATAAAGAGTCATTCTCACCGAGGTTTGTACGCGGATCACGTGAGATTTCACCCGTGCCATCCCGGCCTATATAGAGAGTCTACCGACTCTCTAATTTGCATCTCACTTGTCACATTATCACCATCTGGTCTTGGCCGGCAGTATGCGGCAATCTTTGTATGACGCAATATGAATTTCAATTTTCTGTAATATGCAAAATTGAGTGAGCAAAAAATGTGGCATACAAAACTAGCGCTGGTTACATGCCTCAAAATCCGCTCGCACTCAGGACAGAACTCTAAGAACTAATGAGTGCATAGTCCATAGTATGACACAAAAATCCACCTCTGATGATGATGTTCTTGACCCATTATCTGCTATGGTCACAGGTTATAGTTAAAGTCAGATATGGCCTGTATAATATTATATAGCTACACCGTCACCAAATATTCTGACTACTATGGCTAAGACACCGCAACCCTACCTATGCTGGAAAACTTCACACACCTAGGAGATTTGGTATCAGCTGAACTTGTGGTCATTATGTTTCACTGGCCTTGTGAATACCCTGCCTGCACCCATCGCTGTGCAAAAATTTCATTGGTGGGGTGTAGTGATGAAGCCGGTGTATAAACTATCAAGAACTATTGTCGTGGGTAACCATGTGCGGTTTAATAATATGAGAAGCTGTGTCCTACTCTTGACATTTGATACTAAACCCACATACTCACAGGAGCTATGCACATGCACTCCCAGCCTCGTGTCTTCTAACTTAAATCGTTGGCCACATGGGCAGATTTAATTGTATACACACATTGTATGACATAACCTAAATATTCTACAGGAAAGTGTCTTACAAATCTAAATTCTAACAGTTAATTGAGTCAGTTTTGCTAGCTTTACCTCAGAACGCTGGAAATGTAAAAACAACTCGAGCAACAAGGCGATATACTGTAGGATTATGTTGTAATGGCTTGGCGCTTATGAAACCCAAAGCCTTCCCATAACCAAGAACATTGTTATAGATGTCAAAATCAAGAAAAACAACTCCATCGACCGACTCTCTGCGGAATGGGCTCGCGTTTTGGATCTCCATTATGACTGGGCTCTGGTCACAAACATCGATAATGTTGTATCCATAATTATTCTAGAAAATCTCCCACACCAGCTGCTATCCCATTCACCCCTCCATAGCTGCCACGATCGAAGGAGCTGGTCTCCCATGAAAGTGACAAGATACCCTCCAATTTGGACATCACGACATGTTGTACGAGTGCGTCCAGTTTGAATCCAGTTGTTCAAGACTAGTTTATAATGAACATTTTCACTAAAACGAAACAAAGTCATTTTTGCATTCTCGAAGAAATACTCCATTTGCTCATTTGGTTTGGTATCAGAAAAATCAAGACCGTACGTTTCGTTGTAGAATTTGATAGCATCTTCAAAAACATGCTCAATTTCATCATCTTTCAACCCCATGTCATAGCTACTTGAAGAAGGTCTGCTCGCGATCGTTGATGAGCCTCACAGAACTAATATTCTGCTCCATAACCACAACAAATGTGGCGGTAGAGTCAGGACATGAATCAGCATAATCACCAAACGAACAGCATCCTGTTATCACTTGTATATCAGATATCAGTTCCTTTTGTTTGTAGAACAGTGTCTCAAGTAAAGTTCCAGCGGTAAGGCTGGAGTTTCGTAACTCTCATTCTCAACTTAACTTATGTAAACAGCTAGGCTAGCCTATCTTGATTAGCTTAGCTAAACAAACTGCATTGTGCGCTATCTGGGTTACAGTATACACACCCGCATTGTAGACTATCCTGCATATTATCGTATTTTTTGGATGTACCAGTGGGTATGATCACCAGGACTCACTGTATATAGCCCATAGTACGACACAAAAATCCACCTCTGATGATGATGATCTTGACTCATCATCTGGTATGGTCACAGGTATACAGATGAGGCCTGTACACCATCAGCAAAAAGTGCAAACCCTCGGCGAACTGCGCATGCCTCGCTATTGGCTATTGCGCCGTCTCCCGCTAGCAGCTCGCGGAGAATCTGGCTACGGTAGTAGATAGCATCCGGGAATCGATACACGCCCTACGCTGTGGCTTCTTGTGCCTCCAAGGTACACAGAGCAAGCGAATCAGGTCTAGGTGAGTCAGCATACACAC
The DNA here is from genome assembly GCA_030341885.1 of Geodia barretti. NCBI lineage: Eukaryota > Metazoa > Porifera > Demospongiae > Tetractinellida > Geodiidae > Geodia > Geodia barretti. Next base: position 6,767 of record CASHTH010001340.1, on the reverse strand, counting down.
CGCGTTGACCGTGTCGTACATACGCATGCGCACCGCCTATTGATGGGTTTGCCACTCCGCGACCGCGCCAGTTTGTCGCTCTCGAACGCAGTCGTTTCAGGAAAATCTCCATTTTAATTTTCAGGCTCGCGTAGCACTGAAGCGTTTGGTATTACTCTTAGGTCGCCTCGTAGCCTGTAGTGCGAGAATAGTCGTGGACACACGGACACATGGACCAACTACTACCCTCGCTGCGCATGCGCGCCGAGAGTTAATGAAAAGCACGCGAACCTTTCCACCAACTCCTGAATCCAGCAAAAGCGGACATAACTGCATTGTTAACTGAGGTCACTGATTCACTTATGACATTCAATGCAGAAAAGGTGGAGGGGGGAAAGGTTATGCATTTTCTGGACAGGGATCCAGCGAGAGTGAAGGTGATGTAATATCTGCTAACAATGGAGAACCTCTTAACTTTGATAAGATTGTTTTACCACTTGTTCAGCATAAAGCAGTCTTCCATGTCCCAAAGCTGTTCTTTATTGATGCCTGCCGTGGGCACATGAAACTTGATGAGGTCATTAGTGTGGGAGATTTTCAAATGTGTGTGAGGAACCCTAGAAGAATACACTGCACTGATACGGGCAGTGGCGAGTAAGTGCGCATGCGGCCGCTCGGTCGTGATTCTGCCACAGCTAGCCAAGACATGGCGGAGGCCAAGAGAGCTGCACCTGCACTGGTGGTAAAGAACGGACTAACAGAGGCCAAACTGGTGCAGGAATGTTCCGATGATCACATGCTGGATATCGGCGAATTTAAGATATCCTGGAAAGACTAGACGTGATCTTCCGGAGATTGGCGTCAGGGACATACACATGGACGGGTTTGACCAGACAGACGGAGACGGATGCTGATCTGCTAAAAGGTGTATGCTTTCACGCTGTTTGATCTTGTGTGCAACCCCTAACACAATGAAACAAATCATAAATACACACATGTACAATCGGCTACAGAATGCTTTCAGAACTTCTCAGTGTGGTTGAAATTTTGGTTCAGCAAAGGCTGCTGAGACGTGTAGCTAGGAACACCTTGCTGGTCTAATAAACTTGTTCCCCAGGGATTCCCCTTTGATTAGCAGGTGCTCGGTCGAGTTGGGCAGGAGAGCACTCACGGAGAAGTTGAGCACCAGTTGACCCATGCTGAGGTCCTCGCTGATGAGAACATGGTCAAACAGCATGGGTTGAAGGTTGCGTCTTCTCAGCTGCAAGTCATACCCGATGCCCTGTGTCGTGACTATACAGACTGGCTAAAACAGTTCTCCACCCACTGTCCAAACTCTTGGTACCTGCATGATATGCCCAAAGAAAGTGTTATGAAAAGCTAACGGAGGAAGCACAACTTTGATATGATATTACAGTATATACTTTATACAAGTTTATAGCTACAAGGTGTAATATTTTGAAGAGAGTGCAGCTTAGGTATGGGGTTTCTTCGTTTTATCTATTGGTTTTTGGTTTGTATAATACCACACAGAAAATACTGTAGCTAGAAACAATTGGGGCAAAAGTAACCAACCCTTTTGGACTCCCGTGAGAACTTTCACAGTCGACAGTGGAGCTCCAGATTGGATAGGTTTGCAATCCACTCTCGGTCCCTACCCACCTGACGCGGTATGCTGACTAACCTAGACCTGATCCGTGTACCATGGAGGCACAAGAAGCCACAGCGAAGGGCGTGTAGAACCGGAAGTTTACTTGAGACACTGTTCTACAAAACAAAGGGCACTGATATCTGATATACAAGTGATAACAGGATGCTGTTTGTTTCACCCTTTTACCGCATGCGCAGAAATGCGTGGGTCATTTGCAATCGCCATGCGCGTGCGCGGAAAAACACGCGTTTTTAGCGAAGACGAGAGCGATCGTTGTAGCCGGGAAGTGCGTCCATTACTACACTCTGCGAGACTATGAAAAGGTAAACAACACGAGAAGGGGCTCAGTTATGCAAGATCAAGCTGAACTAGCCTGTACGGAGCGTAGTAAACTATAACAACGATATAGGGGCGGAAATAGGCAGCCGCTTTCTCGTGCGCGCGCAAGCGTGGAGAGATCACGTGCAGGAATTGGGCGTGTACCTGGGCGACAAGCCTGGGTTGTTCTGTAAGCTGTGAACAACTGAGACTGGAAACGCCAGCCACCGGTCAGCGGAGGAAAGCGATGTATGCGGACACGTGGCTGAGCGTATATATACGCCTCCCGCGGGGAAGGGGGGGCGGGTCGGATGGCGTATATATACGCTTCTCGCGTTGAAACGGTTCATATGCATGGCTTTGCAAATCCTGTTCCACAGCAAAAGTATACCATTCTGAGACTGCCAGTGTTGTGGTATATTATACAACCAGCTGGTAGGTACGTTTAGTAGGCCAGGTGGTCATAACACTCTCACTTGCATAATCCGATTCCGCTACACAACCAGCTGGTCCAACCCACAAAACACAACGTTAAAGGAGATGTGGCTACGAACACTCTGTTCCCAGTGTTTCTGATCAAATTTCAAAGATCTGAGTATATTTGTGAAGTCAGTGAGTGTGCACAAACTGAGTGCCACCGCTGAGCTAATGTATGGATTGAAGGGGAGATGTAAACAAGGATCCCATCCCTACAGTTTGGTTTGCTAAAAGAATCCTTGGTACGCTGCAAGTAAAACCTTAGCACTTAACTAGCCTGCAAAAATGACTTTGTTTCGTTTTAGTGAAAATGTTCATTATAAACTAGTCTTGAACAAATGGATTCAAACTGGACGCACTCGTACAACATGTCGTGATGTCCAAATTGGAGGGTATCTTGTCACTTTCACAGGAGACCAGCTCCTTCGTGGCAGCTATGGAGGGGTGAATGGGATACCAGGTGTGGGAGATTTTCTAGAATATGGATACAACATTATCGATGTTTGTGACCAGAGCCCAGTCATAATGGAGATCCAAAACGCGAGCCCATTCCGCAGAGAGCCAGTCGATGGAGCTGTTTTTCTTGATTTTGACATCTATAACAATGTTCTTGGTTATGGGAAGGCGCTGGGTTTCATAAGCACCAAGCCATTACAACATAATCCTACAGTATATCGCCTTGTTGCTCGAGTTGTTTTTACTTTTCCAGCATTCTGAGCTAAAGCTGGCAAAACTGACTCACATAATAACTATTAGAATTTAGAGTTGTAAGACACTTTGCTGTAGAATATTTAGGTTATGTCATACAATGTGTGTATACAATTAAATCTGGCCATGTGGCCAACGATTTAAGTTAGAAGACACGAGGCTGGGAGTGCATGTGCATAGCTCCTGTGAGTATGTGGGTTTAGTATCAAATGTCAAGAGTAGGAGACAGCTTCTCATATTATTAAACCGCACATGGTTACCAACGACAATAGTTCTTGATAGTATATACACCGGCTTCATCACTACGCCCCACCAATGCACAGCGATAGGTGCATGTATTCATGTTGCGCAATGTCAGCGTTTACTCGCCAGAGCAATACGGCAATGCCCGGAGCTATCCCAGAGTAGCTATGTCCGCCCTTGGTTGATGTAACCCAGTGTTAACTGCATGCTCTCGCTGCTGGCGCTTGTGGTTGGTTACACTGTGAAAAGTTGTAATTGGCGAGCGGAATTTTCGGCACGTCGTGTAAGTACGCATGCGCGGCTTTGCACGCGCTTCCAAATTTTCACACACGGTGTCTCGCCGACCGATCTATATAGCCAACTAGAGAACTCCCCTCCATTTAACAGCATGCGCTGCAACCTTCGGTGACTGACCGAGGCTGTACCTCTTCCCAATCTTCATGGTTCCAAGGTGCAACTTGCAAATACGAGTGCAAATACAGTATGTGCACTCGTATTTGCACGCTTTCACCAGGCAGGTGGCATGATACTGCTGCATGCCAGCTGCCTGGTGAAAGCGTAAGGTATATAAGTACCGTTCTGATCACCGTCCTGCCAATGTACAATACGCATGTAACGGCGACAGGTACATCTGTCTTGCTCCACGAAAGCAAAGCTGTGCGCTGACGGCACGTTATGCAGCCCGAACATCGCGAGCAAATCCCAAGTTGGGTCGCTCCCGCTCGCCAACAATGTTCAATATTTCCGCTAGTAAATTATTCATAAAACAGGGGAGGCAACTGCCTCCTCTGCCTCAATGCTAGCTACGCCCGTGACATATCCATCCAAGAACAGAAGCTGAAGTCGGCAGGGTGTGCAGCAGGAGCCGTTTTCCCTTCTTGGTTCACACTTCCGCTCAAAATAAAATTTGGCTAAAAATTGCAAGTGCGGTCGGGCTGACTAGTGTTCTTTCCGCGCAGGCGTATTCAGTTTCAAAAATGGGTGTCCCCACGTTTTGTATTTTTTCCACGCAGGGGCTACGCCCATTTCCCCCGAGTATATAGCTCTAATACGCCTGCGCGTACCGTAGGAGGCGGAGAAGCCACTGCACATTATATACATACGGACCGTTCGCTACTGGCTGAAAAGCACCCCCTCCTCCAGTTGGAATTCACCCCCCTCCTCCAGTTGGAATGCACCCCCTCCTCCAGTTGAATCACACCCTCCATTACACACCCCCATGTGGAATGGTGTCACTTTTGGCAGTAATCACCTCCCACATGCGCACGTCGTATGCAATGAGGGCATGATGAGCCTTTTCTCAGGACAGTTACTGTGGCAGCATAATGGATCGCTGTCCATTTACCGTTAATGGATGCAGCGTGAACTTATTTTTTGGACAATCTGCATACATAACCACTGAGTGTTTTTTCAACACACACAGAATATGAAACACAGAAATCCTATTCACACACGGCCACATTCTAAAAACAGCCGGACTCAATATGTGACACCAAGACTGTCTCCTATTAACCCTCGGCGCGCATGCGCAGCGAGGGTTACGGTAGTTGTTCCATGTGTCAGTCTGTCTGTTACCACGTTTTCTGCCACCGCGCGCACGAATAGCGATATGATCTGGTTCAGTGATACACTGGGTTGATTTTTAAAAAGGCGATTTTCGTAAAAGTGCCGCGTTCAGAGTGAAAACCAAGTGAATGGAAAGCACTGAAGTGCAAACCCTCGGCGCACTGTGACGCGCACGCGTAAGTAAACGCATGCGCCGTACCACTAATTGATGGGCTGGGTTTAGTTTTAGCTGTTACTCGTGGTCTCTTGCCAGCTCGCGCAGAGTCTGACGCAGGCTAACTACACTACTAGATAGCATGCGAGAGGCGATACACGCCCTGCGTTGCATCTTCTGGTGCCTCCGAAGTACGCAGATCACGCGGATCGATCCGACTGTGGTAAGCCGGTGTATTTGCATATTGGCTTTATCGCGCTCTAGCTTTGCAACGGAGCATTTTCAGAGAAAACCGCCTTTATTTTCTGACCTTCGTTGCCCGTTGGGTAGATGGTATCGTTTCTGGGACGAACAGACGTTCGAGGAGTGAGACGTAGAGTAACAGACAAACAAACAGACAGACCCAATGAAAAGCACTAAAGTGCAAACCCTCGGCGAACTGGGGATGCGCGGTACCGCTAATTGATGGGGGCTGGGCTGCTATTAGTATGCGTTTACTCGCAGTCTCCCGCTAGTAGCTCACAGAGAGTCTGACACGGGCTAGCTACAGTAGTAATTAGTATGCGAGAGTCGATACACGCCCTTCGTTATGACTTCTTGTGCCTTCAAGATACACAGAGCAAGCGGACCCGGTGTAGGTTAAAGCCTGTTGAAAATATAAGCGCATGCGCGTTGTCCGCAGCGATAAAATGGCCGACTACGCATTAGCCGCAGAATGCCGGAAGCGCTCTAGCTTTGCAACGGAGCATTATCAGAGAAAACCGCCTTTATTTTCTGACCTTCATCGCCCGTTGGGTAGATGGTATCGTTTCTGGGACGAACAGACATTCGAGAGGTGAGATGTAGAGTAACAGACACACAGACAGACCCAATGAAAAGCACTAAAGTGCAAACCCTCGGCGAAGTAGCTCGCAGAGAGTCTGACACGGGCTAGCTACAGTAGTAGATAGCACGCGAGAGTCGATACATGCCATTCGTTATGACTTCTTGTGCCTTAACGATAGACAGAGCAAGCGGACCCGGTCGAGGTAAGCCTGAGCTAAATATAACCCCTTCCGCATTATCCGCCAGCGATAAAATGGCGACTACCGGTATTAGCCATACAATGGTGGAAGCGCTCTAGCTCTGCAACGGAGCATTTTCAGAGAAAACCCCACATATTTTCTGACCTTCGTCGCCTGTTGGGTAGATGGTATCCTTTGTGAGACGAACAAACACTCGAGAAGTGAGATTGAGAGTAACAGACAGACAGACAAACCCAACTACAGTAACCCTCGCTGCGCATGCGCGCCGAGGGTTAACTACAGTACCCTCGCTGCGCATGCACGCCGAGGGGGTAACTACTGTACCCTCGCTGCGCATGCGCGCCGAGGGTAAAACAAGCCAATATGCTAATTAGCACTAGCTTACCTCGACCTGATCCGCTTGCTCTGTGTACCTCGGAGGCACAAGAAGTCACAACGAAGGGCGTGTATCGACTCCCGCATGCTAGCTACTACTGTAGCTAGCCCGTGTCAGACTCTCCGCGAGCTACTAGCGGGAGATCACGGGTAAACGCAGACTAATAGGCCCAGCCCATCAATTAGAGGTACAGCGCATGCGCAGTTCGGCGAGGGTTTGCACGATGGAATGGTCGATGTAACGGTGCATATGTGTTACAGAGATGTTACC
>CASHTH010001338.1:0-28497 GCA_030341885.1 Geodia barretti | reverse complement strand
GAAGAAGAAGAAGAAGAAGAATATGATGACACCAAAATCGTGAAATCGCGTAAGAGCGAATTCTCGCGTGGACGACTGAAGGTGGGTATGAGGTCTTGGGGGACATGTATAGGTAGATATGTGCCCGTAGACTATTGCTAGTATGTTTTGAAGGCCTAGGGAGTGATTCTCAGCGAGTTTTTAGTCGTTTTGTACGCGGATCACGTGAGATTTCACCCGTGTCATCCCTATATAGAGAGTCTACCGACTCTCTGATATACTGAGTCTGTGTTTTCAAATATACTAAGAGGGATGATACGTATGTAGCTATGGCAACCTCTCCTCATACATAGGTCACAACCCACCAACATCAGCTGAACAAGCCACACACAATAACATGCACACATCTTGTACCATCTCACATTTAGACGTGTTATCTTGTTCACTCCAACGAGATTAATACATGCAGACACATGTAAACACGGAACAATGAATTTTGCGGGTGTAAATTGTGTAAATTCCATGTACACTTTACAACTCGGATACGAGTTTACATAACAAGTTTACATCTTCCTAGCCATGTACTCAATCACCTATAGTACGCTGGCATGTCTCAACAACTTGGTAACGAGGTAGAAAGGCAAGGCAAGGCAAACAAGTCAACTACACCAAAGGGTACATTGTTAGTGGTGAAATGCTATATTGATTGCACATCTACTGCATAGCAAATACTCCCTTCATTCCAATTCCAGTTAAAACTTCCATGCACCCCTGAAGCCCTTACTGTCAGAGTTCAACACAGTATCCAACATTCCACACTGTTACTGCACCATAAACAATGTGACATTCAACACCATAACCCACTAATTGCTCCTAGTAGATACAAAGTTTATACAACACACAGGGCCACAGTGCTGTAGAGTCCGGGCTAACTGCCACAGAGGGTCGATATAGCATTCCAGCACTCCACATATACATACACAGACACACGGTGAAGACTAACACAGCAAAGAGAGGGGCCTTCTGATGATATGTGAGCTAACTCTGACCTTGGCTGTCCCACAAATTGCCCTATTAGGAAGGTGGTGCATTTTGCTGGGCTTCAGCATTAAGATTATTACATGTAAACACTCGGACTGTTGAATAGCAAGTATGAGAGGGTGAAAGATATGTTCATGGACAGCATTGAACCTGGCTTTAAGACTGGATAAAGCTATGATGTACAACTCTAAGAGCTTCGCTAGCTATACGCACATAGGTATATGAGATCGCACTCAGCATCGTGAACCAGGCTTTAGGACTGGATAAAGCCATGAGGTATATACAACTCTAAGGGCGGGGCTAGCTATACGCACAAAGGTATATGAGATCGCACTCAGCATCGTGAACCAGGCTTTAGGACTGGATAAAGCCATGAGGTATATACAACTCTAAGGGCGGCGCTAGCTATACACACATAGGTATATGAGACCACACTCAGCATTGTGAACCTGGCTTTAAGACTGGATACATTGCATAAAGCCATGAGGTATGTTGTAAGAGGGGGCTAGCTATAAGCACATGAGACCACACTCAGCATTGTGAGCTAGCCACATGCACACAAGGCACAGTTTCATGAGGGTGGCTAGCCATACATAGGCTTGTGAGACTATTTATGTACTCAGCATTGTGAACCAGGGCTATATGAGATAAATCACATATAACACAAACATAACAAAAAAAACAAAACTAAAAACACCAAAAAAATAAAAAAAACACAACAAAAACAAAAAAAAAAACAAGGGAGGGGGGGGGGGGTCTTTTTGGGGGGGGGGGGGGGGCGGTGGGGGGGAGGGGGGGGGGGGAGGGACTAGGGGGGCGGGGGGGGGGCGGAGGGGGGGGGGAGGTGGGCGGGGGGGGGGGGGTGGGGGAGGGGGGGGGGGGGGGGGGGGGGGGGGGGGGGGGCCGGGGGGGGGTGGGGGGGGGACGGCGGGAGGGGGGGAGGGGGGGTCCTGAGAGGGGGGGGGGGGTGGGGGCGGGGGGGAGGGGGGGGGGGGGGGGGGGGGAGGCGGTGGGGGGGGGGGGGGGGGGGGGGGGGGGGTGGGGGGGGGGGGGGTGGGGGGTGGGGAGCGACACTGTGTCACACAAACACAACACAGTCATAGCACACGTGAGTTACAGCTTTATGAGTGGGGGGGCTAGCTACAGATAGGCATATGAGATCACACTGAACCAGGCTAGCCATAGGCACATGAGTTACAGCTTTATGAGTGGTGGGGCTAGCTACAGATAGGCATATGAGATCACACTGCCATAGGCACATGAGTTACAGCTTTAAGAGAGGGGGCTAGCAACACGTAAGCATATGAGATCACACTCAGCATTGTGAACCAGGCTTTAGGAAAATAGAGTAGCCAGAAGCACATGAGACATATCATTAGGAGTTGTGAGTTGTCATGTGACAAGGGTGGAAGTTTCGTAAGGTAACTAACTCCTTTGGACTTTAGTAGTGGTTTACTTGAGCCTAGGAAAAAATTTTTTGCAATAGTCCAGCAATCTAATCATGTAGCAAGCTAAGCAATCAGTGTGAAATCTTGCATTATAGTATAAAGTTTTTACAACAGCATTCGTCTGCACCTCATGCTACAGTATCTAGGGGGAAAACCATCGTTATTAAGAAAATGGTATGTCAAGAATGCTTTGAAAATCAATAGCTAATGAGGTTCATTTTGAGCTAAGACACCTACACACAGGTCTCTTAGCGATAAGATACCTGCGGTTAGGTGGCTTACTTCCGATCACGAGCTGAGACTGCTCAGACATCGCCCTGACTCAAACAGTTCCGATGCTGCTAATAACAGTGATTCTCAGTCATCGTCGACGAAGTCTTCGACACTGCCCAATGTGGAATCGGGAGGCCTCTCCCCTGCCAGGCTACCGTCGAAAAGTTGAGGCGCCGCCGCTAATAGTCAGTATAATGCTTACCAGCATCGACGCAATCGCCCGGTACCGGCTTGGGAGAACTCTCCTCCCCGGTGCTTTCTTCAAAGAGCTGCTACCAACCAAAGTTGAAGGCGGACGAGCTACAGCTAACCGTACGGCTATCCATTTTCTTAACAAGTAAGACGGCAGATTCGAGTGTCTTCGTGGTTCTGCCGTCTTACCTATATATACTAATCACACGCTATATTGGTAGTGAGTGGCTGGTATGTATGTACATGTGACAGTTAGGGAAAACATAACTTTAAAACGGTGTTATCTTACAATCACAAGTCAGAACTGGACCTGCATGACTCACAAATGAACATGAAAGCCATTTCAGTATGCATGTTTACCCCTAACAATTTGCTCAAAGAACATTTACACGTTTTCAGCTTCAAGAACATACAAAAATACTTAAAGAAAGCAAAGTATACAACAACTGATAGCACATATATACACCGGTGTGTAATGTATGCATGAAGATATTAGACCATGTGACGCCAAGAGAAAAAGATGTGGAGCTCTGGACAGCTGTTTCGGGCTTGTTGGCCCTCATCAGCAGAGCATACCCCAACTTCTCTCTCTGGCATCACGTGTTTATAAAGGCTGCCATGAGCGCAGCACTTGTGGTTCTGAACTCATGTTATGGATGATGTAAGGCTTGGATCTCTCTTTGTTGGTCTGTCAATAGCGTCTTTGTGTGTCAGCACTGCAGGTCTACCTCTGCGAGAACTTACGTATTGATATTATACACCACAGTTTATTATGGACCAATGCTTTGTGAAGTATTACGATTGAAGGAGAGAGAGAGAGAGAGAGAGAGAGAGAGAGAGGGGAGGAGGATCAAATGAATGGTGTGTGATGCAGTGACCCTTTTCCAGGCACATTGGGCTTTTTAAACCGATTTATCGTTGAATTGTCACCTGGTTTTCTCATGATACATGCAACCAGCACACAGTGCTCCATAGTATATGGCAAAGGATAAAACAGATACGGATAGAGAGCTGCGTCGTGATAGGTCTAGGCTAGTGAGTGCGCGACGCATGTATGGAAACGTCATTGTCTGTACTTACTACAGTGAATACTGGGTTCACGATATACAACTGCTTCAGTGGGAAGATGGCAATATTCATTATGCGGTATTTGGTCAGGAGGAGACAGTATTGTTATAGCATGATAGTATAAAATGCTTTATTGACCGTTGCTAGGTGGTTGCTATGTTTATTGTGCTACTATAAATCAGCTAATGCACCAACGAGGTGTTAAGGTGACAATATGCACCGTGGTTAGTGCTTATATCCGATATAAGTACTGCACTTTAAAGTGCATCATAGAACAAACTTCTTTTCCAGCGTCTTAACTTTAGCACCGCTAAAATATTCAAATCGCTCACTGTACTCTTGACTCATGGGCTCTACTTACTTCCCTAATGCCAGACTCAACCTCAGCTTCTTGCCCGTGCGGGATTGATCATCGTCCTCAGCCTCGCTTTCTGAAGTTCACCCTTCGACACTTACGCGAAAGAGGGCTTCGAGACCTCTTTGCCATGACTTGCAACAGAGCGCAAAGCAAGGAGAAACGCCAGTGGGAGCTCCGCACACGAGAAAGCACGGCAGAAGACGCGAAACCACAAAATTGCACGTGTAGGCGACGGCAATTGACGTCATAGCACCTAGCAACTATCAATAAACTAATTATCACACCCTTTGTCGTGCTGTTGCGGTTTACAAGCCCTCGGGACGTCGGCCTTGTAAACCAGCAACAGCACTCCAAAAGGTGTGATAACTACTACTAGTTGCACCTCAAAAGAGGATACAAAATATGGACATACAAAAGAGTGCTACATAACAGGACACAAACAATCATGACTAGCAAAGAATTGGACGCAAATACCAGCAGAGCTTACAAACCTGTATAACTAGAGGAATGCGCACCGCATTGTTGGCAGGCGAGCGCGAGCAGTTGAAATATTTCGCACGTGTTTTGCGCGTATTTAGAATCACGTGGGACATTACGGTAGTGACAGAGCCCGACAGATAGTTATAAATAAAACAAATATACCCACATTGAAATAACTAGGTTCGCTCGCCAATTACAGCATACTAAAGGCCCCCCACTGTAACTGCATTAATGTTTTAACAGTGTTTCTCTATACAGGAGTCAAGAGATCACAAGGGATCGATCGGCGAACGAAGCAAGCCCACCTAGCCATCTGAAAGTGTGATTTTTCTCTATTTCAGTCTGCCGCCAAAGCCTTAAGGTTTGTTAAAAAAATGCCGGTTCAAAGTTGCACCCACTCGCCAGATACGCATTGCATCCATGCCCCTCAAGAATGACATTGCAGTGTTCAAGGTCAGTCCTAGTAACCACAAGAGAAGCCAGAAGACTTAGCAACCGTCAATTGTTATAGTCTCACCCATTCAGACAGCCATTACTCACATTTCAACAGCACACAATGCAACCCTAGACACCTCACATACGTAATACCCAACATTCTAATGCACAGTCACACTGCAATTTCAATTTCACAACAAAGGGGCAGCTCATTTGGTGATTGAACGTGAGGTCAGTGTCTCTACGTTATGATAATCTCTCTCTGTCTTCTCTCCCCCTCTCCCTCCCTCTCTCGATCCATCCCTTTCTCTCCAGTTTGATTATCATGGTCCAGTTTGCAATATTTTTTTTCCACTGGTGAACTCTGCTGTGCTAGTGTTCATAGTCACATACCAGGCAACTAGGTTGGCAGGACCGGCACCAGAGTGCACCAGGGGGACATAGTCCCTCTATCTCTTCATTTGTCCCCCTGAATATATTTCCCAGGGGACACTTTGACCCCCAAACAGTAGGTGTCCTGTTATTGGGACCATCTAAATTTGTTGCCAGTGAGGCTGATTGTCCCCCAGCAATAAATCTCTGGAGCTGGGTTGGTTGGCTCACTTTGCTTGCCAATTAGAGCAAACAGTGATCAAGCGTAATTGTGATGTACATAGAAGATTGAATGAAGGTATACAAGCTCTTTAATACATTCATGACGATGTTTAGATTTGAGTGGTGATGATTTCGGACATAATGTATATACCATACAGGAATGTGCCGATACATAGGGGTTTTATATTTAGAAATTTTACCCAAAGATCTTAACAATAGGGCAAGTGCAAGAATACTAATTTTTCCGTTTTTAGTAACCGTTTCTAAATGTAGCCCTTATAATATTATACTGCCACATTCCCTTCAACATATAGCACGGAACAGACAAAAAATCTCAGACGAGGCTGGTTTTCAAGAGACCAAAGTTTCGCGATATAAACTGAACACAGGGACAAAATGTCAACACTACAGCCACACACTTCTCATTGTATGCAGTGTGAAGTTGTGTTTACATGAAACACCTTTTAGGGGCGCATTTCCCCTTTAACAATATTATATTACACTCACAGTTGTTTTTTTTACTCTGACAATATTACTTGGATCCGTGCTATACCACTTTAAGTGTGTTTCCATGCGGGCTTGTTGACAGCATTGCTGAGTCCTTCGAGGTTCCAATCTTAAAGAACTCTTTTTGCCTATTACAGTGGAACCTCGGGATCAGGCCATAGTATCCCTTGTTCAGAGGATCCAGTGTGTACTTACAAACAACTGTTAACGAGCGTGAAGCACTTGCCAAGATTGTTGCACCTCATGTTTGTTCACACATACATCATGTTGAACTCTGCAACTAATAGGGTTCTACATATTATATTCTCTCAGTATGCTTAGGAATGTCAATTTGTAACGTGCAATTTGTTATGCTTCAATACTCAGAACACATTTTTTTGCGGTTTATAATGGGCCACGGGGTTAAATGAAGTGTGGGGGATGTAATCTTGTACATTCAAACATACACGGTACCTACACAGTACACACTGCATGCTGGAGATAATATACAACTATGCCCAGGTCTCTAGCTGTACTGTCTTTCTACCACACCATTGCTTTGCTGTCTTATCCGGCCTTTGCATTGTCCAATTGCACCCTGTCTGCATTGTCCAAATGCACCCTGTCTGCATGCACAGACTCTATAGCCTCTGTCCAATGCCATTGCTTTGCTGTCTTATCCAGCCTACGAGTACCTTTGCATGGTCTAACTGCACTCTGTATGCATGCACAGACTCTATAGTTTCTGTGAAGTTCATACATGCTATAAACCTCTAATGAAGTGCTGTGGACCACTGTACAATGGGTAGCCATACAGTGCAATACGAAGGGAATCACGTGGAACGTTTCCAACATGAACCTTCGTAATCATTAAACGCAGACTGAAACTGAAGGAGTAATATGTTCGCCGCATTATGTAGAAGGTGCTATCCATACTGTAACGTTATACTTAACACAAGTATTATACACTCGTGTTCACTGTGGCAAAAATGTGTTGCAAGTACATGTATGTACCTGTTTCAGAGAGTTTGACAGAGAACATGGTGTGAGATCTGAGTGTCTCGTTGTGGGAGCGATGAGGGAGATCTCTCATTCTCTTGCACTGGGTCTCTCCATTCCCTAGGGTGTGTGTGTGTGTGTGTGTGTTTAAAGGGGAAGATCAAGGGAGGGGTGGGAATGAAGGAGGAAGGGAGGAAGGAAGAGAGATAATAGGGGTCATGGTCAGGGAGAGACAGGGAGGGAAGAGGGAGGGAAGAGGGAAGGGGGGAAAAGGAGGTGAAAGGGAAGTTTTGAAAACTCAGAACTTACAGATTCAAAAACTCATAAGTTTGCTAAAACAACACCCACACAGTTTCATTCATACGCCCTTTTAGTATTATTATACACTTGACATGCGGCAATTGTCTGGGGCCATTTTCAGGGGTACAGCATACAGCACCAAGTGACATATGTGCTGCACATTGACACAATAGATCCATGCAGTAAGGCGGACAGGAGGGGGGGGGGAGGGAAGAGCCACCCATACTGCAGAGAAAAACCAGCTGTCAAGTTTGTTTTGTAAAGCTGCATACTGGACACTTCGTGGCCAATTGGTGTGTTTGCTAATTTACAAAGTGTCAGTTACTCTATTATTATATAGCGTTGTAAGTGCCCACATCTACAGTTGCACACAAGAGTCTCTTTACCTGGAAATACCATTGCCACAGGCGAAACCTCTCCTTCCTCTCTTCCCGCCATAGCGCGCCTTTCGTCTCGCACTCTCTCTCTCTCTCTCTCTTTCCCTGTCACCTTCTGTCTCCCTCGTCAGCTGCAGAGGAACGTGGGCAGTGAGACGACGGTGGGTGGACACAGCTAGCTAGTGAAAACACTCGCGGGCTGCACTGTGAAAACTTAGCGTCCAGGATAAGGCACTGATTCAGACGGCAACACACATGCTCTAAACACGCATGGCCACAAAACAAAACGCTACAGCTGATCAAACGGAGGGAGATACACTGACCTACACGCGGCAGGGGAGCGTTGTTCGCACACCGCGACGAACACATCCAACGCCCGGGTGACGAGTCAACTCACCTATAAACTGCAACGACACGCAAACTACAGTGAACCAGATCCGCAAGCACGGTTCTTCCGACTGGACACTCACATAAAAAGCTGGGGGAGTGGCAAGCCGCTAATTATGCGGAGCTATGCACATTTTGCACGCTGCAATGAGGGTGGGTCTGCAGTGCGCTCTAATAGGAGTGACTGCACCCCTAACTCTGGCTGCGCTGCGGACGTTTTTCTCGCCTCAAGATGGAAGACCGAGACGCCGAGAGAGGATTGCTTGGCTCCGGACAGGAGCCTCGTCAGCAGACCATCCCGAGAGAGATGGACAACCACCTCCCGGGCCTGGAGGTAGGGCGCCTCCCCCTCCCTCATATTCACCCCCTCTCTCTCCCTTTCTCCCACGCCTTTTGTCCCCAGACTAGTACACCGTGTACAATAGCCCCGTTCGGTATTCCGCTCTACACGTACCGAGAGATCCCGCCTTTTCTGAAGGGAAATCCCTACATCACGGATGGCTACAGAGCCCACCTCTCCCCTGAACTCTGTGCTAAGAGGTAAATATAGCTGTCTGAACTCTGTGATGTTGTGTTTACTATCCCCCATCTTGTTTTTGTGTTTTATTGATGTATGGGCAAGTTTCACTTTCTTCCAGCACATGTGAGTAGTGTTAGTGCTAGACTGAGAGCCGTATTCAGTGGCTACCAGTAAAGAGATGATTGTCAAACTCTCAAACGTGGCAACTGAAGCGCCAGCTGCCAACTAGCGAGACAGGGAACGCTACACATGCATGTGGACCTGGGACCCACCTTCTTGCACATTACTCTCTAGCCTCGCTCAAGCATAAAATGAGAAAATCATTCACACACACATGCCCACATGTGCACAAGTTTCCTTGTTGCCCTCTCCCCCTGCTCTCTCTCACTCTCTCTCTCTCTCTCTCTCACTCACTCTCTCTCTCTCTCTCTTATGATGCCACTCTTACAACACAGAAGAACTTTCAACGTCATAATATATAGAGCCACTCATGTGCTATATGATGTATGGATGTTAATCTGCCTAATAGTATGGTTTGGCAACAAATCCCTAACAGTGTGTGCTCTATAAAGTGCTACTAATTCGTGACTTATCCTCCCTCAAACCCCTGAATTACTTTTGCTGTAAAGTATAATTCGCAGATATTCCAGTACAAAATTCTTCCTCGACAGTGTCCCACCCTATGTAACTGCGCCCACCTACTGAATTTGTGTACATGACAGACGATACAACACTGTTGCATGGGACAAAGTTGCATGCAACTTCAAATGTACAGTCCACGTAACGTGTCGTACGCAATAGAAATGCTTTAACTTTGTTGCATGGTCTATTGTAGTACCCATAATAATATGTGGGGGGGCATGGGAAAAGGGACCTATAATGGCTGGAATGTGAAAATTAAAGTTTTTCACCCTCAAAAACGTATTTTCACATTCCAGCCATATAGGTCCCTTGAATGCAACTTTGTCTCACAACAAAGTTAGATTGTGCATCATGACCTTTACCATACCATCGTGCTATACTAAACCACTGAACCGCTTAATTGCCATTAGTTCTGCACAACTCACCATCGTTGTTCCTCCCTCCTCCTCATTGACTGCAGCACCTTCATCTGGTCGAACGAGACAATAAACATCTGGTCCCACCTCCTGGGGTTGGTCTACTTCGCCATGCTACTCATGGACGACGTGTTCGGGTTATTGCCTCAGAACAACGCTCAGTTTGGAGACTATTTCACTTTCACCATCCTCAGCCTCTGCTTTCAGGTGTGCTCTCTCTCTCTCTCTCTCTCTCTCCTTCTCTTCTGCCAACACTTTAATGAGGCTGCAGCTGTACATTTAACGTTAATGTGTAAGCTGTAACTTTTTGTGTATGTGTGTGAGGGCGTGTAGAGAGGGTATGCTATCATATTCGTATCACATGTCGCCACTGGATCTCATGTTCCAATCTATGCCCATACTAACTATGCCACACCTAGATCTAGTCTTCCCCTTATCTCTATTTTTGTCTCTCTCCCTCCCTCTCTCCCTTTGCCTTCTTCCCTCCTTCCCTGCCTCATTCCATCCTTCTCTCCCTCTCTCTCTTTGCCTTCCTCCCTCCCTCCCTCCCCCTCCTCCTCCTCCTCCCACCCTCTTCCCCCCATAATTATACCCTCCCTCCCTTCCATACATACGTACCCTCCAGATCTGCATGCTGTGCAGTGCAGGATACCACATGTTCATGTGTCAGTCAGAGTTGGCCAGTCGTCGATGGCTGGGACTAGACCTGGCAGGAGTCTCCCTGGGGTTCTGCGGCTGCTACTTCCCTGGCTCTTACTATGCCTTCTACTGTGACAAGGTCTCACAACACACCCATTACCATTACTGGAGGAATGCAACACACTTTTAGCAAACGAAGCTAGCACTTAGATTTTTGTATACGTCATATTTAGAGTCATGTAGTACATTACGCAGTGGGTCATACGTTACACACATATATAGGTATGGAAAAATCCAGCATTCAGAGGACTAGCTGCAATACTTTAGAGTTAGAACACATCGTGGTTTTAAGAGACGCGTGTGACTGACATTTTTTGTGAAAGGGGCATTTTCATAGCGGAACACGTAACCAGTGAAAGTTTTTCCAAACTATGATATCGCAAAAGGTTTTACCCCTATAGAAGTTTATGGTACTTTATTTATACCATCTCCTGTTCTGATCCCTTTGTGGTGTGTTAGGGTGTGTTTCTTTGCGTATGTCTCATCTCCTGGCGTTCTTTGTGGTGTGTTAGGGTGTGTTTCTTTGCGTATGTCTCATCTCCTGGCGTTCTTTGTGGTGCATTAGGGTGTGTTTCTTTGCGTATGTCTCCTCTCCTGGCGTTCTTTGTGGTGCATTAGGGTGTGTTTCTTTGCGTATGTCTCCTCTCCTGGCGTTCTTTGTGGTGCATTAGGGTGTGTTTCTTTGCGTATGTCTCCTCTCCTGGCGTTCTTTGTGGCGCATTAGGGTGTGTTTCTTTGCGTATGTCTCCTCTCCTGGCGTTCTTTGTGGTGCATTAGGGTGTGTTTCTTTGCGTATGTCTCCTGTTTTCCCTGGCATTCTTTGCAAAGCTCTGCCTTCTGTGACTACATTTCTATAAGAGAGAAAGCATCACAGACACTCAGAAATATGCTATGTTTTGCGGGGCCGAGTATATACCAGTCGGTACTGGCCTCGACGAAATGATTATCATTGTGCCGTAGTGTAGATTGCAAAATCATTATTTTTTCCTCTTTTCTGTGATGTCATGTTTCAGTTCTGGCAGGTGCTCTACATGACTCTGATGTGTTTCCTGGCACTCTGCAGCATATTCGCACAGGTGAGGACAGACTCCACTCATCAGAGTATATAGTAACTTAAAGCCATTTTTCAGAAAAGATGCTGCTGTGAATTTCATGAATGACGAATCACTGCACCACATACGTAGCATGCCTATATATAGGCATAAATCAAACCCTGAAAAACGGCTGTATGTCTATAGTGACACATTACACTGAAGTCAAACCTTATTCAAACTGTTAAAGGTGTTGTGTAACTTTATCATTCCATTTACTTTTCTTCCCCACACACACATACACACTAATAGGCCCATTCAAAGTTCCTGTCAGAGCACTGTCACTTCCGACGGGTCATGCTGTACACTCTGATCATGTTTGGGGGTGTGGTCCCAGTCTCACACTGGTTCGTCAGTCACAACGGTTTCAACCACCCTCTAGTGCAGGTAAGAGAACTCACTCTAAGGCAATCCACTTTTATGTATTGCTTGACTCCCACTAAACTGACCTTACCCATAAACCTTTGCCTAGAAAAGCTTGCAAATGCCAAGTTTTCTTCCTCAAACGCTTTCCACATAATACATAAGCTGCTCATGTTGGCATCACATGATCTTTTGTTACATGTGTGTGCCTTCTCCGTAATATTTTCAGTTTATGTCCCAGGGTAAATACAGAGGATAGGGCTCCCCTATTAGCATTACCATAGCTACTGTAAGGTTGGACTCTTTTAATGCTGCGTACTAATAATGCCCCAACAATAATTATATCTACTTTTGTATCAGGCAGAAATTCTCTGTTGTCCTATTGTATACCGCCTCAGATATTGCTGCCTAAGATTGTGGTGATGTACGTCATCACTATTGCTGGAGGGACATTCTACCTCTCCAAGTTCCCCGAGAAGTTCTTTCCTGGTATGCATATATAAAGTGGAACCTCCGAACAAGGGACACTATGGTGCCAACGATTTTGTCCCTTGTAGAGAGGTCGTCCCTATCTCGGAGGTCAAATAATACACTAAGTATTAGCATGGGGTTGAAACAAGTGTCCTTTGTAGAGAGGTCGTCCCTATCTCTGAGGTCAAATAATACAGTAAAGTATTAGCATGGGGTTGAAACAAGTGTCCCTTGTAGAGAGGTCGTCCCTATCTCGGAGGTCAAATAATACAGTAAAGTATTAGCATTGGGTTTAAACAAGTGTCCTTTGTAGAGAGGTCGTCCCTATCTCGGAGGTCAAATAATATACTAAAGTATTAGCATTGGGTTTAAACAAGTGTCCTTTGTAGAGAGGTCGTCCCTATCTCGGAGGTCAAATAATACACTAAAGTATTAGCATTGGGTTTAAACAAGTGTCCTTTGTAGAGAGGTCGTCCCTATCTCGGAGGTCAAATAATACACTAAAGTATTAGCATTGGGTTTAAACAAGTGTCCTTTGTAGAGAGGTCGTCCCTATCTCGGAGGTCAAATAATACACTAAAGTATTAGCATTGGGTTGAAACAAGTGTCCTTTGTAGAGAGGTCGTCCCTATCTCGGAGGGTCCCTTATCAGAGGTTCCACTGTACATTCTAGCACCTCCACAGTATATGCTACTTACAATCACATGATGCTATGGGTATGTGTGCCTTTCAGTTAGTCAGTGTGTACTTACTGCATAGTCTTGGTAAGTAATGGTGTTGGAGCCATAGATATGTGCAGGTATAGTGTCATTTCCTGGGTCATATATAAAGGAAGGCCCTTTCCTTTGTGAACTTTGTCCATGTTCTCATCGTGATGTCACTCTACATAACTGTACACCGTCGTCTAGACTTTCCGATTTCCTTCCACATATCTTCCCAATCCTAACTCACACGTTTTGATGGTGCACTTACCAAAACCTACTGTCAGCATGCCTCCCAATTCAGCTTCATTTTCACCCTGACCTGTTTACATCATTTTTATTATGACCCTTAGTTGTAACCATGCTTCAGGCTATATGATATGTATACCTATTTTCCCTCCACATCGTATGGCGGGAAAGTTTTGAGGGAAAAAACTTTCATGTTTTGGTGGAAAGCAACAATCCGTGGATGAGGTGTAGCAAAAAATTTTGCTATATAATTATATACACCAAATGAAGGGCTGAGAAACCAGAATGGTGTAACCCACAACGTGCCATTTGTACACCCTTGACATGAAATTACAATTAAAAAATGCATTTTGGAAGGAGAGAATTTGACATAAACTTAATTTTGGGATATACCACTCTGGCTCTCGGCCCTTCATTAATGTTGTGGAGAAATGTTTGCCGGCGGAGTTATCGTAAAGTTTGTTTTACTCCTTCAAATATTTCCAGCTATTTAGTCTTCCTTACGACCAACACACACAGTGCAACTTTGTTGCGTGAGACATGAGTCTCACGCAACCACAATGTATATATGGGTATGATATGGGTCCTTGCAAAATGTTGCGTGGACCATCATACCACGGGTATGTGAGACATTTGTTGGCCTTGTACTAGTATTCCTTAAAACCAACTTTGCCTGTGTGTGTGTGTGTGTGTTGCAGGCAAGCTGAACTACCTTGGTTCCAGTCATCAGTGGTGGCATCTCATGGTCGTCCTGGCCTTTGCCTGGACCCACCACATGACCACTCTGGTCTTTCTCTACTGGTCTTCGCACCCCTGCCCTGCCACTCTGGTACCACTTGAAGACAGCACTAGTCGGCTACTCACTGTGGCACTGACTGACAGCGCCTGATCACATGAACTAGGTTGCAGCAATTTTTACCAGGACATTGTAGGGTTCCAACATCTTTTACGTCTGTCATTATTTATTTTTGATTTTATAGGAGTTCCTTATATACCTCCCTTGATCTTTTCTCTGAACTTAAATTTCAAATACTGAGAGTATGATGACAGAGTGCGTATAGCTAGCGCATGCGCAGAATATCGACCTAAAATGCTGAGCGCAGCACACCAAAGCAGCCAGGATCGAGACAAGACTGAAGACCAGAGAAAGACAGAGAGAGATCGATCGCAAGGCTTTTCCCGCCGATGAAAGTGTGAGGGATAGTCGACCCTTGCTACCTCTTTGTGTTTGTTTCATTGTGGAGTGTTAGTAAGCTGTGGCGCGCGCACAGGCTGGAAAGGGCGTGGTCGAGCGAGAGAGATGGCGTGTGGGAGCGAGTGCAGTAGCACAGCGTTGTTCGACCAAGGCTTTCGCAAATTGGGTGAGAAGGATTTGAAGGTAGTGTATCAAGCTCTTCATCCCATTGCCGCAAAATATGTATTTCTTGGCATACAAATTGACTTAGAGATGAATGAAATTAGAAGTATCAAGATGCAGTGTGGTACTGATCCTAAAGAATGCCTGCTTCATGTTTTATCACTTCGTTTAAAGCAGAGTCCAGCCCTCACATGGGGAGATATTGAAACAGCACTCAGGTCAGAAGCTTTAGGTGAGCATGAGCAAGCTAATAGAGTAAAGAGAGAGTATGGCCACCTGTACTATAGGCTTGATCCCAGCCTTCAGGTTACCTCAGACCAACAGCATGGAGCAACAGAGAAGAAAAGAGTTGCAAGAAGCCATGATTTTTGTACAAAAGTAAGTGACGAACAGACGGAGAGTGTAACGGGTGAGGTAAGTGAAACAGAAAGCCACACGAACCCATTAAGGGTACAGGGTGAAAATGATAGTGAAAAAATGGCTGAACAAGAAACAGAGAAATCTTCAGAAGGTTTGTCAAATGTAGACCCAGATAAAGCTGACACCTGCGGTTCTTCAAAATTTAAGGAAAGTGGTGAACACAATATTTTTGAGCGGTTCTTTGGCCAACTCTGTTATGAAGTATCCAATCCAGTGAAAACTGCAGCTCAGCTTCAGAAGAAAGGTCTTATATCCAAGACAGTAATAAAAGACATGCTAATGTCTCCCGAATCTCAACAAGCAAAGACTATTAGTTTAGTTGATGCAGTCGATGAGACAATAAAGTCAAAACCTGACCTTCTTTTTGTGTTCATTGAAGTACTACTGGAGGATGAAGACCTTCAAAGAGTAGGCAGAGAAATGTCGAGAGAAACAGGTGAATAATCATGAGTGCAACCCTTTCAGATTTCAGGGTGATTGGGATTAACTTTTGGGTGCTCAGTTAGTAGTTATGCAATAGTTTTAGCAACTCAACAAATACTGCTACCTAGTCTCGCGTAGGGAGACTGTCCCATCCACTGACATTGACCATTTTGTTTGGGGCTCCACTTCTATTCAATGGCAATTGCGTGTGCACAGTATTTACCAGGTGTGCGAAGCAAGGTGTGTACTAGTAACCATACCCAACATCTGTATTTTAGTGCGCTAAACAAAATTCTCTACGTCAGTGGACCAGACTTTCTCCCCGCGAGTAAGAGTCTGACTATGCGAGACTATCCCTAAGCAAGCACCCTATATAGAAGTGTGGATGTATAATTAACCCTCGGCGCGCATGCGCAGCGAGGGTTACAGCATGGTCTGTGTGTCTGTTACCATGTTTTCAGCCACCACATGCAACGAACCGGCCTTCAGCGGTACACTGGCTTCATTTTAAATATGTGATTCAGTGTTTCCCGCAGGGTAATATTCAAACAGGGTGCTTATGAATTATTAATTACCTCAGCTTTCTGACATTACTTGCTACTCACGTTTCAAAGCACTTCCTGCTGGGAAATCCCCTACTGGCCTAAAGTGCTACTCTATAAGCAGTGCATTACTGCTCACAGTGTAACTCGCTAGTTGCATTTTACGCATAAATTGTACACGCCCATTTTTGGGATTTTTCAATCCGGACGGAGCGCCCGGTTGTTATAATGCTGCAGGAAACAATGGCGATTTCGTAAAAGTACCGCGTTTTAAAATTATGGCGTGAAAACCAAGTGAACAAGCCAATTGCTAATTAGCATGAGCTTATCTCGACCGGGTCCATTGGCTCTGTGTATCTTGAGGCACAAGAAGTCACAACTAAGGGCATGTATCGACTCCCACATGCTATCTACTACTGTAGCTAGCCCGTGTCAGACTCTCCTCAAGCTACTAGCGGAATACCATAAGTAAACGCATACTAATAGCCCAGCCCACCAATTAAAGAACTAAAGTGCAAACCCTCGGCGGAGACGTGCGAGTATATGCATTGCACCCGTACACATGCACAGGTCAATCATTGATGGTCTGGGCTACGCTGATTTACCACGTTATCTCGTGTTGACCGTCTTTTGCTAGCTTTTTGCAGGGGCTAGAAGTAGGTATCGTTTTAGGCATCGCAAGACTCAACATTTGCCCTCGTGGCGCCATAACACTCAGACGAGTGGACAGTCAGACACACACACTTACTAACCAAATACTGTAACCCTCGCTGCGCATGTGCGCCGAGGGTTAAACATGAGCACCCAAAGGACTTCCTAACAGTATGGACACTGTCAGTGTGATATAGACTCTTATCCTTACAGGTATACTTCATCCTGACAGAACCCATGCGAGATTACCCAACATTCCCCTTCCAACTACAGATGGCACAGGTATAATAAAATGAAAAGCACTAAAGTGCAAACCCTCGGCGAACTGCGCATGCGCGGTACCGCTAATTGATGGGCTGGGCTCTATTTGTAGTATGCGGTTACTCGCGGAGTAGCTCGCGAAGTGTCTGACACGGGCTAGCTACAGTAGTAGATAGCATGCCGGAGTCGATAAACGCCCTTCGTTGTGACTTCTTGTGCCTCCAAGGTACACAGAGCAAGCGGACCCGGTCGAGGTAAGCCTGTGCTAATTTGCATATTGGCTTGTTCACTTGGTTTTCATGCCATAATTTCTGAACGCGGCACTTTTACAAAAATCGGCATTTTAAAAATGAAGCGGGTATACCGCTGAACCCGTTGGTGTCGCTATTTTACCTGTTTGTCGCGCGTGGTGGCAGAAAACGTGGACGGACGGACAGACGGACGGACAGAACAAGTACTGTAACCCTCGCTGAGCATGCGCGCCGAGGGTTAATTAGAGAGCTGTAGTAACCATACAAATTTAGAGATTTCTCATTACACAGGAAGAGGCACCAAAGAAACAATGCCAACCACAGCTGGGAATACTGTTCCACAACTTGGGATTCCTTCACCACTGTTAGGTGATGGTATATCACCATCAAGTCAGTCTGCACCACAATCAGGTTTAAGTCCAATGTTGGCAAATTATAAGAGCTACTTGCAGTCTATTTACAATGCTAGAGCCCTAGCTCCAGCAGACAAATACATTCCCACCCTAGATGCCCCCTACATTAATCTTGCCATGATTATAAGGGGACGCTACGATACTGAGCAAAGAGATGAGTTTACCAGGAGAACATTGCATGGAGGAGTAGACCAGATTCTTCAGAGTAAGGTACCTATTGAAATTGAAGACTTGCTGACATTTGAATGGAAAGATGACTATTTGTTTATATTGCCGTATTTAAAAGCCTTGATCCAAGAATTCAGCAAGTCTGGAGGCATGCCTGTCGTGATTATTCCAGAAAAAATTGATATTCCCAATGCTAGCAGTGATTCTAGTGATTGGGTTCTTGCAGCAATAATCAGGAAAATGATCCTCTGGAGCAAAAAGCCTGTAAACATCGAAGAATTGTTGATGATTGACTGGAAAGACAACTATTTGTTGATTCTTCCTTTTTTAAAAGCACTGATCCAAAAATCTAGTGTTTCGAAGGAAACTAGGCCTGACCTGTTGACTCAAGAAGACCATGGTGAGCCAGGTAGGTTCATTCTGGTAGAGGGCCCTCCAGGAATTGGCAAGAGTACCTTTGCCTGGGAGGTGTGTAGGAGATGGGATGATATAGAAAGCCTTAGAGGCTACCACACTGTGGTGCTACTCAAGTTGAGGGAAAAGTGGGTTTTAAATGCCACATCCCTTTCTGATCTTTTCAGATACCCAGTTCAGCCTTGTTTCAGTAAAGACATTGCACAAGAACTGCACGATTCCTATGGTCGCAACCTGTTACTGGTTTTAGATGGTTTTGACGAAGTTTCTCACAGTTTCCATCAGGACTCTGTTATTAAAAGCATTCTATGCAGGCAGCTCTTACCCAAATGTACCATCATTCTCACTACTAGACCAGTAGCCAAGTCTTCACTCAGAATTATCTGCCAGCCTAAGGTTGATAAACATGTAGAAATCATTGGGTTCACCGAGGGAGAGAGAGTGAGGTATATCACTAAGGTCTTTAGCAATGAACCAGAACTTCAGGTAAATTTCTTGAAGTACATGTTTCTTGTCCCTCACATAAAGTCAATGATGTACATTCCACTCAACTGTGCCATTATAGCACAAGTCTATTACGAGTCTCAGAGTAGCCGCCACCTCGCTATACCAAGAACAATAACACAGCTGTACCAGGCACTCACTCATTCTCTCCTTGTTAGACACATGAGGATGAAGGAACCCAATCATGAGTGTACATCTATGCTTCCTGAAGGTCTTAACAAAAAAGATAAAAATAAGTTCAGGGTTTTGGCTCAGTTTGCGTTTGTTAACTATCACCAAGGTGGTTCAAGAAAGGTAACATTTTTTAAAGAGGATATCCCTAAGGAATTAGTTAATTTAGGGTTCATGAATGAATCTACTGAAATGTATGCTGGCAAAGGAGTGGAGCGAGCCTTGTCATTTCTCCACCTCAGCCTACAGGAATACCTGGCAGCTTGGCACCTAGCAAAGCGCTTCAGCACTGAGTTTCAGGTGGCTTATCATAGGCTTGCTGTAGGTAGAGGAGCCAATTTTCAATACATAGGTATTAAAAAAGAGGAGAAAGCACTCATATCATCACTAGAGCAACAGAGATCATCACTAGTGGAGCCAGCCATATTCCTCGCTGGTATCACTGGCCTGAGATGCCAATCACAAGATGGCAGTCACCGCTGGGAATCATATTTCACTAATGGCACTGATTTTAGAGATCTCAGTGTTTTGTTGTTGCGGTCCCTCTATGAGGCTCAAAACCAAACCATTTTATCATACTACTTTGATGCTAAACGAAGTAGTCAATTAATAAAAGTTTTTCACCTTGATTCGCGGTCAACACCATATGATTGTTATGCTCTTTCGTACTGCCTGCCACATTCCTCAGTCCAGCTTGCTTTGTATGTTGACATCAGAGAAGAAGATGATATTTTACTTCTAGAAACATTTGTCAAAGGTCTTGACGATCACTTCCAGTCTACCAAACCAAGAGTAAAAACACTCCAAGTAAGGTTAATGAAGAATTCAGATCAGTGTCTTTATTGGATAATGAAAGCAAAGTGTTGGGCTGAACTCGAGGAAATTAAATTCAAGTCTAAAACATGCACAGACAGTGATCTTAGCGATTTTTTACTAACACTTGACAAACTACAATTTCTTTATGTAAGCATCGAATCCTGGGAATGGATTTCTGCACTAAAGTCTCTGAGTGGCCACAAACTGAAAGGATTTCACATCACAAATAAAAGGAGTCAAGTATCCAGCTGGTCAAAATGTGTTTTTGATATAGATTATGACATTTCGGGTATGCCTGATACTTTCACCACAGCAATCAATTTGCTTTTGAAAACGGTGTTAGGATCTGATGTAATTACTTACATGGGGTTGACTCAAATTTCTCATGAGACCATGAATGTTGTCCATAGCATCTTGCTAGAATGTCCCAGTCTTACCACATTAGAGCTGAAGAGAAGCAGGCTGGACTATGATGGAATCCTCTACATATGTAGTGCACTGAGACGTAACACTGTATTAAAACATCTTGTGATTCATGGTCATCGTCAAAGGCCGCAGTCAGAGTTGGTATGGGAAAGACCACAGTCAAAGATTGTATGTAAAAAAATAAGATCTTCCCCAGCGGATACAACTAACATGACCAACGTACTTCTGGAACTAAACAATATTCTCAGGGACAACAAAACTCTGGAAGATTTGTGGATCCTGTCTGAACCTACTAAACTCTCTGCAAATGCACTTACTCCACTGTTTGCAACCAGCACACCTGCCACAATCAAAAAGGAGAATTAGTAACATAAGAGCCAATATACAAATAACTATCAATATTCTAAAAACAATTTGACTGATCCCGCATCGCAGTATATTTTTGGTATACATTTAGAAGTTACCAGTTAAGGATTAATTCGGCATTTGATCCCGTGGCATTTGACTGAGTCATGATATATTCTTGCACATGTTGACTAACTCTTGCAACAGTATTCGCAGCTGGCCAGCAATTGAAGTATGATGTAATGGTGGCCTGGGAACTGGAAACCTGGGATACTCAAAGTGACCACTGCTCAAGAAGCAAGGTGAACTGTCTACACCTTCGCTAAGAGGATCTGATAGTGTTGCAGGTAATTTCCAGCTTACTTAATTGTCTGTTGACAGTAGAAGAGATATTCATGTGTGGAAGGTCTACCTCACCACAGTCAAAGCACTTAGAAGGGTGTTCTTAACTGATAAATTCCTGTGGAAGTCACAATTCCTGGGATGAATTCCTGGGATGAATTCCTGAACAAAGTCTTTGAATTCTACGTCACAAAGACAGACAAGTACGGAAGCATCATTCCGTCCCAATTTTTACCTCAGTATGTCCAGCAATAATGAAAACAGTTCTGAGATCACGTACAAGTCAAATTTCTCCCCAGACCATGGATGAATGGTGTCCATATTACACTATCCACAAGCTGAAGAGAACTGAATCCTCTACATATACTAAGAGAAAGAGCACTGCTTTACGGCATGTCAGCTGCAGAGTGGGTAGTGAAAAGACCACAGTCAGTGTCGAAATAATTCTGGTATAATATACAAAATTCCTCGAGAAAATAAACCACATTCTCAAAGAAAACACTACTCCGGGGGAAATGATGATCTTGTCTGATCATCCTCAGCTTGCTTGCACAGCTTGCACAACATGCTTACCAACAACAACTTCTACAACCTGTGGGCCTACAACATACATAGCATCCTCAAACTCTGTATATGTGCCACGACCTGCACAGCAAAGTATGGCAACCTGCATGCCTACTTCATCACCACAACTTGCGCATACCTCCTACTGCCACAACCTGCTTGTCTACCCATACCTACAGCCACCACTGAAGAACAAATTAAAGAACTGGGACTAAGAAGGAAACGAGGAAATTAACACATCCATATTTGAACTTATTTGTCTACCATGCACCTTCATCCCTATAGCTGCCTAATCGATGAATCCTCCACAACCTGTGAGCAAGGAACGGCCAACATGCAAACAGTGCTACTCAATAGGTACCAATCTGTTGTCAGATGAAGACTGAAATAACAGAAATATACAAACCTGAGAATTTGGAGAAAGAAGTGTTATCTGAAGAAATTCTACCATTAGTGCATGTTTTTGATGTGACCTAGGATGGCTCATACTCTATACTTTTCTCAGTGGGAAAGAAAAACACAAAAACTAAGAATGACAAATGCAGGGGAGGAAATAGAATGATTTTGCTGCCACTAAAGTGTAATGAACAAGTGGAAAATCTGGCAGGTGTTTCGTAATGAACAGCAAGTTTGCCTTGGACGAGGGAGGGGAAGAATGATCGATACAGCAAGCATAAGATTATGAAAGATCGAAGTTTTTAATGATTGACGTTTCTCCAACAGGAGCTTAGCAGGAAGGCAGTAAGTGGATGGGTGGAATATCATTATTATGCACCAAAATGTAACAGAGGAAAACCAAACGTCAAAAAAAACAGTAAGAATTTGGAACAGAGAAGTAAAAAGGTTATGGCTAATAAAAGAGGCAGCAAAAGTAGGCGGTGAATATTTTGCCACTTACTAGTGAAAACTACAAGAATGGAAAGACCACTGCATGAACCTAGGTCAAAACACTCAGGACTTTAAGATACACTAGCTGAAAGAGAAAGAGAATTTGGCAAAACCGATGTCGTATCCTGCCATCCACTATAGCAAGTTTGCCCCTTGGGGCAAGCAAGAACAGCAATAGCCAGAGAATTGAGACTGGAAATTCTTTACAAGACTTTAACAGATCTTAATTGTGTGGTTGAGTAAGGAACAATAATTATTTGTAGCATGATTCGTGGGCGTATCAAAGATGCCAACAGTACGATAAATGTCATACTACAGAAAAATGGGAAAGGAATGGCAAATACAACATTATTATGCTGAACCACCAAGAATTTATCAGTGATCCTCGAAATGGAATGCTCTATTAACACAGAGCCAGTGTTTGACCTACTGACTTGGACTGAGTCACATTACTTTTGCACAGAGTTCTGTTGCTGAAGTGTGTTTGTCCCTCACCAATGCTGCTGACTCTGAAACAAAGGGAGCGGAGCCACTCTCGGCCTCGCCCTTCATCATACGACCGCTCCTACAAAGGTCTCGACTGACGCCCTACCACACGGACTTGGAGCAGTGCTTCTCCAGCAGATCGACAGTTCGTGGAGACCTGCATCATTTTGCACCTTGCTTCATCTCGGAGGTCGAGCACAGATATGCAAATATCAAGAAAGAGGCCTTGGCTACACAGCAAATTGGCCAACTTACTGATTGGGAAACACTTTATTAATAAGTAATGACTAGACAACACTGCACCCACAAACAACAAGGCAGCAAAAACTCTTAGGAAATTCCAACCATAAGTCCTTAACTACTTCAGTACAGTACTGTAAGGCTCAGTGAGGTCGAACCTTTTCCACATTTTTATTTCCTATTTCCAATTTCTTCGATACAGTGTAGGCTTCGGTAAATCTTTTTTTCTTGGTCACTCAGTACAGTACTGTAAGGCTCAGTGAGGTTGAACCTTTTCTACATTTTTATTTCCAATTTCTTCGATACAGTGTAGGCTTCGGTAAATCTTTTTTTCTGGTCACTTTCACTTATGAGGTTACTCCAGCTGCAAGGAGATGAGTCCCAATAGCTCACTGCGAAATACAGCAGTGACTTACTTCGTTGAGCAGCTCCCTCGTACCATCGTGCGTCCAGGCCCACTCCAACAACATCGGCGTGCAGCGTGTCGTCGCGATGCACAGAGCTGCTTTCCTGGTTTGCAAGACACATCTAAAACAGCTCTAGTATTCCGCTGATGACACTTACTACTTGCGTCGCTCTGGTCGGATGGCTCTCTGACCCGCGTGGGATCAGCTACTGAGTGCAGCCCAGCCGGACGGTCAACTGTCAGAGAAGTGCTCAGTATTGTGTTTTATTCTGCATACTCCGCGTGGATCGCGCATGAGCAATTAATACCCCAAAAAATCAACTTTAAGGACCAATCCATGTATGATATTTATGGGTTTTTGAATATCACATGGTCTAATAATTATCGACTGAATTGTGAAGGTGGCAACTGCTTGTGGCAGATTGGAATCACTAAATGCTCAATTGTGGTTGTCACTTTTAACATCTAGTAATTGCGAGTGTGTCATGCAAATATCTCTCGTCTACCAGCAACCAACCAGCGACCAGCTACGAAACAATTTCCACCCAATTTTCTGAACAGTGATCCATACATTGCAGTACCATAGTATGAGAAGGAGCCAGGATTTCTCTTGCAAGAGTATTAATTAATGTCCCTAACAATTTCCCTGAAGTAAAGGGAGAGGAACCATCCACTGAAGGAACCTTCCTCTAGTGAGAGACCACAATGATGGAAGGGGAGCGCAGTGATGATCCCAGCAGCAACTCTTATCTACCTGAGAAGAAAGATAATTAAACGAAACCAAGGTGATGAAAGACAGCATACCTAGGTAGCTAGAAGTTTTGTTGGCATTGTTATCATTATGTCTATTACGCTAACAGTTTTATGTCGGAAGCATATACGCATGCGCAGAATATACTCCACACGCCCAAATGCTGAGTGCAGCACAAAACGAGATAAACAAAGAGGGAGTTGCAACCGAACCTGTCCCTACACCGTCCCCCGGCGATAAAACGTGAGCAAACTCATTGCTATCTCTCTGTGTTTCTCCTATATATGCAGTAGAGTGTTAGTAGTACTTACAGCGGTGCGCATGCACTCGACGTCGTATTGGAAATCGGCGGAGAATACTTGAGCTAGAGTGCGGCTTCAGCGATGGCCACAGGAAGAGTGAGCCCGTGCAGCAGCATGGCGTCGGTCGACCATCACTTTCACGAATTAGGCGGCGATGATGTAAAGGTCGTATATGAAGCCGTTTGTCCAATCGCCGCAAAATACCTATTTTTTGGCATACAAATTGGTCTAAAGATGAATGAAATTGCAAATATCGAGATGCAGTGTAGTACTGATCCCAAAAAAATCCTGCTTCATGTTTTATCAGTTCGTTTAAAGCAGAGTCCAGCCCTCACATGGGGAGATATTGAAACAGCACTCAGGTCAAAAGCTTTAGGTGAGCATGAGCAAGCTAATAGAATAATGGAAGGGTATGGCCACCTGTACTATAGGCTTGATCCCAGCCTTCAGGCTACCTCAGACCAACAGCATGGAGCAACAGAGAAGAATAAGAGAGTTGCAAGAAGCCATGATTTTTGTACAAAAGTAAGTGACGAACGAACGGATAATGTAACGGGTGAGGTAAGTGAAACAAAAAGCCACACAAACCCATTAAGGGTACAGGGTGAAAATAACAGTGAAACAATGGCAGAGCAAGAAACAGAGAAATCTTCAAAAGGTTTGTCGAGTGCAGACCCAGATAAAGCTGAAACCTGCGGTTCTTCAAAATTTAACGAAAGTGGCGAACACAATATTTTTGAGCACTTCTTTGGCCGACTATGTTATGAAATATCCAATCCAGTGAAAATTGCAGCTGAACTTCAGATGAAAGATCTGATATCGAAGGCAGTAATGAAAGACATGATAATGTCTCCTGAATCTCAGCAGGCAAAGACTATTAGTTTAGTTGATGCAGTCGATGAGACAATAAAGTCAAAACCTGAACTTCTTTTTGTGTTCATTGAAGTACTACTGGAGGATGAAGGCCTTCAGACAGTAGGCAAGGAAATTTTGAGAGAAACAGGTAAGTAACCTCAGATTGCTCATTAGTACACAATGTAGACTCTCATTCTTACAGGTATAAGGTATCCTGACAGAACCAATGCAAGATTCCCTAATGTACCACGTCCTTGTGACACTATGGCTCCAACTACGCATGTTAGAGGTATACTCACAGAAATCATAGCAAACCATGAAAAAGTAATTGGTTCTCATCCCCACAGGAAGAACAAGGGACAGACAAGAAAAAATGGCAAGCACAGGTGGGAAAATTGAACCAGAGATTTCTCCCCCACTGATAGGCGGTATAATATCACCATCACGTCAGTCTGTACCACAGTCAGGTTTAAGCCAAGTGTTGGCAAAGTATAAGAGCTACTTGCAGTCTATTTACAATGCTAGAGCCATAGCTCCAGCAGACAAGTACCTTCCCACCCTAGATGCCCCCTACATTAATCTAGCCATGATTATGAGGGGTGACTACGATACTGAGCTAAGAGATGAGTTTACCAGGAGAACATTGCATGGAGGAGTAGACCAGATTCTTCAAAGCAAAGTACCTATTGAAATTGAAGACTTGCTGACTCCTGACTGGAAAGACAACTATCTGTTAATAGAGACATATTTAAAAGCTCTGATCCCAAAACCCGGCATGTTTCAAAGAGATATTATGCCTGTCCTGTCGGCGAGGCTAGGTGCTTTCATTCTGGTAGAAGGTCCTCCAGGAATCGGTAAGAGTACCTTGGCCTGGGAGGCATGTAGGAGATGGGACGAGATAGAAAACTTCAGACAATACCACACTGTTTTGCTGCTA
Organism: Geodia barretti; assembly: GCA_030341885.1. NCBI lineage: Eukaryota > Metazoa > Porifera > Demospongiae > Tetractinellida > Geodiidae > Geodia > Geodia barretti. Next base: position 1,995 of record CASHTH010001338.1, on the reverse strand, counting down.
AAGTTGAGGGAAAAGTGGGTATTAAATGCCACATCGCTTTCTGATCTTTTTAGATACCCAGTTCAACCCAGTTTAAGTAACTATATTGCTCAAGAACTGCATGATTACAATGGTCGCAACCTGTTACTAGTTTTAGATGGTTTTGACGAAGTCTCTCACAGTTTTCATGAGGACTCTGTCATAAAGAGCATTCTATGCAGGCAGCTTTTGCCAGAATGTACCATCATTCTCACTACTAGACCAGTGGCCAAATCAGCACTCAGAAGTATTTGCCAGCCTCAAGTTGATAAGCATGTAGAAATAATAGGATTTACCGAGGGAGAGAGAGTAAGGTATATCACTGAGGTCTTTAGCAATAAACCAGAGCTTCAGGCAAATTTCTTGAAGTACATGTTTCTTGTCCCTCACATAAAGTCAATGATGTACATTCCACTAAACTGTGCCATTGTAGCACAAGTCTATTACGAGTCTCAGAGTAGCCGCCACCTCGCTATACCAAGAACAAGAACACAGCTGTACAAGGCACTCACTCATTCTCTCCTTGTTAGACACATGAGGATGAAGGAACCCAATCATGAGTATACATCTATGCTTCCTGAGGGCTTAAACAAAGAGGAAAAAAGTAAATTTGAGGTTTTGACTAGATTTGCTTTTCTTACCTATCACCAAGGAGGATTGAAGCAGGTGACATTTTTCAAAGAGGACATCCCTGAGGGATTTGTTAGTTTTGGGTTCATGAATGAATCTACTGAAATGTATGCTGGCAAAGGAGTCGAGCGAACGTTGTCATTTCTCCACCTCAGCCTACAGGAATACCTGCCAGCTTGGCACCTTGCTGATACCTTCAGCATTGAGTTTCAGGTAGCTTACCATAGGCTGGTTGTAGATGAATGGGCTCGTTCCCCATACAAGGGTAGTAACAAACATGAAGAGGCTCTCATATCATCACTAGAGCAACAGAAATCATCACTAGTGGAGCCAGCCATATTCCTCGCTGGTATCACTGGCTGGAAAAGCAAGTCAGCTGGTGACAGCCACCACTGGGAATCATATCTCAGTCATGACACCGCACATATTGAGGATTCCAGTGTTTTATTCTGCTCTCTCTATGAGGCTCAAAACCCCACTATTTTATCCCACTACTTCCCATCCTATCCCACTGATTTCAAGAGTAACACTCAATCAAGAAGAACGCTTCGCATTTATTCAAAGCTAACACCATATAATTGTTATGCCCTTTCATATAGTCTCGCATATTCCTCGGTCAAGCTAAATTTGTGTGTTGATCTCCAAGAGGGTGATACTTCACTTCTAGAGACATTCGTCAAAGGTCTTGACGATCACCGCAAGTCTGCCACACCAAGTGTCAACAAAACAGTTGAAGTACGGTGTCTGTATTGGCTAGTGAAAGGAAACCGTGAACTCGAAGATATTAGACAAACTGAATATTTTGCAAGAAATCATCTTGATGATCTATTACAAAAACTCGACACAATACAATTTCTCTATATTAGCACTACCTGTGTACCTACGACAACGTGCATACCTACCACCACCATAACCTGCATGCTTACAGTACAGCAACCGACCGCAAGATGTGAACCAACAGGAATATGAACAGCCAACACGCAAATAGTTACACTTGTGTGCAATGAAAGTTGTTGAACTCTTAAATACACTTTTGTCATTTAAAGTGTAGGCAACAAAGACATTCCCATTTCATCAAAGAAAGAAAGGAAAGTAAAGCAAGTCGTAACAATGCCTTTAGAAATGTGTCATGACATGACCCAAGATGACTCGCACTCTATTTCTATTCTGTTCTCGGTAAAAATAAGGATGAGAGCGAAAGCCATGTGAAGAGGAAGAAACAGTGATGGGTCTTCTACTGCCACTCTGCGAACAAGTCGAAAATCTCATTTGTTACTTGTACAAGTGGAAAAATCATTTCTTCAAAATGAAAGGGGGATATAGGGATGGCTTGAAGCACCAAAAAGG